>KK118203.1:0-32161 GCA_000611955.2 Stegodyphus mimosarum | reverse complement strand
GGTCCGAAAGGACAGCCCTTCGTCCTGCGGTAAGACGATTCCGCGTGAAACTCTGAAATATACGCACTCTTATTTCTCTCTCTCTAGCTCTCACGGCACCAATTATGCAGGGGGTGGATCGTTAACCCGTTCTAGCTTCGTTAACCCGTTCGACGGGAATGCCCTGGAATTCTATACTAGCGCACAAATGTATTTTGTAGTTGCATGGCTAAAAACTTGGTAGACTGGCGATTGATTACGTAGAGCGCTTGCTTCTTATTTCCTAGTATAGATATTTTTAGGCTTAGCTCAGAAGGCTGTGCAAAAAGTGTGTATGAAGTTCATATTCTGTTCATCATTAAAAATTAGAAAAATCATCATTAGAAATCGCATCTTCTGAGCTGATATGCAACTTTTAATAGCTTTACGTTGACGTTACTTTTGAGAGCTTTATATTGACGTATCTTTAGTCACGAAGCGTGATCGTAATAGCAAACGTTTATTATAAGCAAAGAGCAAGACAATCATATTGAATAAATATGCTGAGCTTTTAGAAGTAAATAACCCTTACGACTTCATTATTCTTTAACTGTTGATTCAATTCCTCTTTAGTTATGTATCTGTTTCTCTTACGTAATAAATAACGTTGCTTTTTTTTTCCAGAATGAGTTTTTACAGATTCTTTTTAATTACATTATGAAATTTTCTCCTATCTTTTAATTTGTCATTTAGTCTGTAAATGGGTTATCATCTGTCCATTATTTACATTGATATTTTTCGTGCTGAAACTGACAGTTACATTAAGTATCTTAACAGTACAGTCACCTTCTCGTTATAATCAGTAATTCTTATCTTAAAAATTGCAAGATACTTTTTAAGTGCGCGGATCAATTAGAAGTCGGATCTAAAAATGGAGCGAGAATATTTTAATTATGACATTTTAAATATTTTAAAAAGATATTTATTTTTACCAGCTCAGTGTTTCAGAAAATTCAAGAAATGTCCGACGCTTACATTCGTCAGCTATTTAATACTTTCCACTGAAAATAACTGTATAAATAAAATTATAGTCTCAGAAGTTTCCATGTTCTCGATGCTTTTTGTCTATACATTCGCTGTAGAAATATCAGTCTGTCATATTGTCTTAGCTCTTTGCAATTCTAGAAAAGGGTCATATTGAAAGCAATTGCATAACGACAAAAAACAGCAAAGGCCAAATAAAAGAATGAGATTCAAAAAGAACACCTTAGAAACTCCTTTTCTGAAACTGGAAATTGCCCCCCCCCAATAATTATTATTTAGCTTTGAAGTTGTCAACTTCCATATACCCTAATGTACGGAGAGATTCCATCCAAAGAACGGTATGTATATAAATTATAAAACAGATTCATATCGCAGTGCATAAAACAAAATCTTATCGCAAATCAGCCCAGAAGCTATGATTTCCAGTTTTTTTCTCTGTCCAAGAATATGTTAAATAAGAAACACTCTTCAACCTTTATCTCAGTCTTTGAACTTTATATTAGATTATTGTCACTTTAATTTAAGAAATACCCAGACTTGATTTTCTTCAAATGCATGTAGATGTCTTTTGATAGCATGAACCTTCTTTTGAAAATAACTTCAGACAAGTTCTATTGCTTTCATACCATTACTTTATCTTGCATATATATCTATATATATACCTAACCTTAGGCTATCCAACTGACTTTCCGCATGATATTTGATCAATTTTCTTACATTTTTTATAACTTCTCATGCATAAATCCTTTTGTATGTTTTGTTTCTATAGAACAGCGATTTGAATTATGAGTATTATGGATGGTATGCAATAAAATAGTGAAAGCTCCTTATATAATATATATGTATATCCCTCCCCCAAATTTTTTAACAAACTGTGCATGAATTGCTTCTCCTGAGACATTTTTACATATGAAACGGGCCATTTACATGTATGTTCCTCAAAATGTAGTGTACATTATGGCTTTGAAACTTTGTGATATATTTATAAATATGTTTATTTTCTTGTGTTACTGTGTATTGTAGAGTTCTAGTGTTTTTCCCCTTTCGTATTTTCCTATTTTAATTGCTGTGGATTTGTATATAACGTCTTCACGGTTTATAAATATCAGTATTTCATAAGATTAAAAGATAAAACTTTTCTTAAATAATATCCGTTCTGAGGTTTAAAAAGTATCTTTTCCATTATGAGGCATGAAGTATTTATTGCAATAAATTGTTTTTTTTAATTCTTAAATAAGTCAACATTTAAGCTTTAAATAAACATAAAATTTAATTTGCTATAATTTATTTTTGAGTATATAAATATTTTTCTTAATAAATTCCGCTAAAATTTTGGTTTGAGGAAAAAAATGTTTGATTTGATCTTTGAAGAATTTATTCGTAATTACCTTTTACATATGTGTAACAAATAAGTTTAGTTGCATTTTCTCTTGGAGCAGGAGGTTTGCTCTATTTTAATTAATTCAAATTGTTTGCGGTCTTATTTTAACAAGTTTGTAACTTCCTGATAAAGTAATTATTAGTGGTAAGTTTAAAACGAAGTGAAACATTTTGTCAAATCAAATACAGTTTTCAAATTTTGTAATTAAACTTTTTTAGTTTTTAGATCATTAATCTAAAATTTAAACTCCATTGCCTTTTTTTAAGTTACGAATAGGATCCATTGGTAGCTCTTAGTTAATATAATCTATCGTATTAAATTCTGATTCAGTTTTAAATAGAGCTAAATTGCTTAAAATAATGGGAAAAATATGAGATTTGTAACAAATTAAGCTGAAAGTTCATTAAATAGCCTATGAAGTCTACTCTCCAAAGGTAAATTCAAGGTATTTTAAATACACTGTATATTTTAACTATTTCAAACAATTCACTTAATTACTTTTATTGATCATGTTTCTTTATTAATTCAGATTTTTCTTAATTAAAATGCATTTTTCGGTGAATGAGTTTTTAATGAATGTAATCACTTGATGCATTCTTATCTTTTACCAGTCCTTCATATATTTAACGAAGCATTTAGAACATCAGGATGAAACAATTTTTCAGTCATGAAATTGTCCTATTGAAGCTATATTATTAGGAATAAGATTTATTTTGTATGGTTATCAGTAGAAATCTGCAGAAAACCGCAACATCGATTAATAATTATTTATTTAAATTAATTGCTTTTAGTGTCTGTAAATTAAAATAAATTAAACAACGTAACATTGCAAAAGATTTTAGTTACCAGTTCAATGATCTGAACAGAAATCCCTCTGAAAGTTAAATAATAACAAAACTCTGACTGCCAGTTATCATTTTATATCCCCTTCTTCAATTTATGACAATCTACGAAAGCTAAGTTGGCATACTTTTATCTTAATAAAAGCTTTCATGGGTTGTTATAAATCTGTTAATCATAAGTATAAATTTAGAGGCAAAAATGCACTTATCATATTTTAAATGATTAATATAAAAATAAAGGATATTGCAGATGAACTACATGGAGCTCAGATTTTAAGCTTTTATTACAGAAGAAAGGTACACATAATAACAAATAAATGAAATACGATTTTGTGGTAAACTTTATTATTGTTAAATTCCTGACCAATATTACCTTTTATTCAATCTTATTTATTATTCTATTTTTTATTCTGTTAATAAGGAGTCCACTTTCTCAATTTTCTGTTTGTGTTTCCTGTGAATGTGGAGGGAGCTTTTATTGCTAACAATTAAAACCCCCTCCACATCCTTCTATCAATTGTTACCGGTTGTTTAATTTGATATTTATTTGCATCTTTTTGATGAGTCGGTTTGAACTTCCTAACCAGTGTGAATTCACAATTGTTTCTTTGAAATCCACTTCATTATTTATAACATAAAACTTTCTAACTAAACTTTTCCTACACTTCATAAATTCTTCATAAAACTTGCTTTTCCTAAACTTTTCCTACACTTCATAAATTCTTCATAAAACTTGCTTTTCCTAAACTTCATAAATTTCTGCGAAGGAACTGCAATACATCAAATAATAATTTTGTGGCATCACTATTTAGGTTACTCTTTTTAAAATACAGTAGCTTTCATTAGATAATAGTATGTCTTCTGTTTCTTTTTTTAATAGATGAAGATACGGAGGGACCAAGGCTTGCTGTGCTAACCAAACAGCATAAGAATGCCATTCGTGCTTTGAGAAAAGTAAGTTTAATTCTCCCACAAATTGATTATAATTTGAGTATGGAATAAAGACACAGTTATAAAGAAAACGTTTCGTAGAAAATTGTTAGTTTTTGCTTCAATCAATTGAAATGCCATTTGTAAACAGAATTGCTGCGTAATAAAACTCGCATACCACGAGAAAAAAAGGTGTTTTTATCAAAACGGTCACCATGGTCAGTCGTAAATTATTGTATAGTAGCCATAAAATAGTTTTTCCATTGCATTCTCTTCATTTTATTAAGAATTATTTCCGCAATACACAAATGAGCATTTTCAAAATAACGCACCATATATTTCCATGTATAAACCGAGCGATATTAGCAGCTGAAGTCGGGGGTTCGGCTTGAGTACGGCTTCTAAATAATTGACAAATAATGCGACCACAAAAATGAAATTTGAATTTTAAAACTTAATAAATATTATTTTTATATCATTTAATCTTAATGTGCATTCATCAAATTTCTCAGTATCAAAACCCATCTCAAAACTAAAAATTCCCGACGTTTTCCTTTCCTAAAAGAAAATCTATGACTTTTGTCATTCTGTATTTGACCGATACCACCGCTATCAGTGCACCTTTCAGATAGTATCATCTTCAGTTCAGTCAAAGTTGTAAATTTTAATTTTAAAATAGCAGAGTATGTAGTCCCTTTTTTGTCCACAGAGCTTTCACTGTGTAGCAAAATATGACTGGGTTTGTAGTGCAATTTTAAATTCGACTGACATACGGATTTTCAATTTTGGATGAAATTTTATTGCAAACCCGGATTTTTTGTCCAACATACGACAAACAATGTGCTTCAGAAAAATACTGTGTACTGATCATCGTTCAATTTACTGTGTTATTTCCATCTGCTTTAACACTTTTCTTGTTTGGAAAGTCAGTAATGTTAATAAAACAATACAGTTCACCATTTTGTTTCGTTATTTTTTTATTGAAAGACACATTTCGCGTATTTAGATATATACCGAGTTACTCAAAAAGAGAGAGCAGATTTCAAACATTTATTTCTTCCAAACTGCAAAAGATAGATAGAAACATAATTCTAATGTTAATGGATAGAGAAAAGTTTACAATTATGATACGCATTCAATATGAGCACCGTGTGTGAAAGATGAAAAGTAGATTCATCTGAAAAAATTAACCGTTTAGCAAAATTGTCTTCTTTCATATCATCTAACATGCTACTGCAAAATTCGTATCTTTTGTTGTGGTCGTTAGGATGCAATGCTTGCAATAACTGCAGTTTGTATGGCTTCATGTGCAGACGATGTTTTAGAACTCGCCATACCGTTGGTTGAGGAATTTTAAGTTCTTTGCTTGCTCGCGATGTGGCTTTCTTTGGGCTCCAACCGAAAAATAATACCAGAACAAACAACAGCGCCAATGCAGCCATGATTGGAACTTTTACCCGTACTAATAATAAATTGTACACTTTTCTCTATCCATTAACGTTGGAATCATGTTTCTATCTTCTGTAGTTTGGAAGAAATATATGTTTGCAATCTGCTCTTTCTTTTTGAATAACTCTGTACTTTTCAGATAAAGACAAACATATCTTATATTTAGAACATTTTATTACATTTGAAATTAGCTGATGACAAAAGCGCATTTTCTGCTAGTACTCAAAATCTTATTTCTACGTTTATACACGAACCTGTTTATACTCGAAAATGTAAGGTATTTTTTTATTCGATTTAAACTGTTTTTATTATTACGTGTATATTTTTGGAGGCCGTGTTTCTGTTGGTGAATTCTAATGTGAGTAAGCTTCGAAACTTTCTCTTTGTATTTCTACTGATAGATATTACTAGTCAACTTATGCGAAATGACGAAATATAATGTAACACAGAATATGTAAATGAAAGGTTATCTCCTATGGAATGTGAAGTGAAATTTAGATAGTAAATGTGTACTATTATAAAAATTAATAATTGGAATTTGTAGTTAATTAAAAGTGGAAAAGAACAAAGCAAAAGAATGAAAATATTTACAAGAACTAAAGAATAAAGAAAAGGAATTATTGCTTTTTTTAGAAAGATCCCGACTTATCTAGGGAAACTGAACTTCTCCGTACAACCACAAACAATTCATGAGAAACGGGTTTCGTCATTTCATATTTCTGAACAAAATCTCTATTCCAATTTCAAACCTTTTATTCAGTTTTATAAAATCCGACTTTAAATCTTAAAGACGTTCAGAAATGTGAAATAATTCACCCACGCTCGAATAGACAATTAATTTCAAAAATAAAAATAGCATTCATACGGAACAGCAATACTTGAACTAAGAATAAGAGTAAATGAAAAATATATGAAAAAAATGAAATAAAAATTAAGATGCAAATGAAATAAATATACAAATAAAAGTTTAATTAAGAGGGTATATACTGAATTTTGTATATATATATATAAACTTAAAGCATCTAAAGTTAATATTAAATTGTAATAAAAGACGATTTCTCTACAATATTAATAATTGCAAGCGTTTGTAAGAGGTTTAACATAATATCTAAATAAATTCAATGAGAATTCATAGTAGAACAACCTCTAAAAATAAAAATGCGAAAGGGAAATTATGCAAATTTACAAAAATATAAAAATTAATCTCCTTTTCCTGAAACTCCAATTCAGAACTCTTCAGGGAGGAAAAATTAAAGCTTCACAGAAGTCTATTAACATGTTTAGAAAACATGTTTTGTTCTCCTGGTTTATTTAGTTTTAAAAAGATTTATATAGCGCAGACTTTTCTACTGTTTTTTCTCTCAACAACAAATAGAAAATTTGTCAACTTTCTCAGTATATATATAGTATATATATCATAATTAGAAAACTTTCCATGTGTGTGTCTGTGCGTGTGTGTGCGTGGGCATACGTGCGTGCGTGCGTGCGTGAGTGAGTGAGTGCGTGAGGGAGTGCGTGAGTGAGTGAGTGAGTGAGTGCGTGAGTAAGTGCGTGCGTGCGTGAGTGAGTGAGTGCGTGAGTGAGTGAGTGCGTGAGTGAGGGAGTGCGTGAGTGAGTGAGTGAGGGAGGGAGTGAGTGCGTGAGTGAGTGAGTGAGCGAGCGAGCGCTTTAAAAATGGAGGTTTTTTATTAATTTGTTAGATATCTATGGTTCATACATTCAGATTTTCCTCTAAAAAAAGGAAAATCTGATTATTTATTCAGATATATTTTTATATGCAATAAATTTTTCGTCCGTATCTTATGTGCTAGTACTGTAAATATTTTTCTATGACTGTATGATTTCTCTTTAAAAAATTTATTCATGCTTTGTTTAATAATGAATAGTAGTAAAACTGGTTTTATTGTTATCAGTTCCTTAAGCATCAGAATTAACCGAATAATCGCTTAAGTTCCTCAACACTTAGTTAATGGAATACAAGTGAGTAACGTTACAGTGTAATGACACGTTTGTTTGTGAAAATTGAAAATTAATTTGTATTACGTTAGGTAAAAAATTGTTTAATTAATTATTTGGGTGTTTAGTTTTGCGGTTGATGTGTTGTTCATAATACCTTTCAGTTTTGATTCTGACTTTGAGAGAACTCCTAGAAGAGTTGCTTGAAATCCTGAATTTTCTAAAAATACTCTTTGAAGACCTCTCTTCTAGAATACATCAGTGAAAATCTTAAACAGAACTTGTCGTAACTGTGCTTAAATTTGTTTAAAATAGAGTAATCCTAAGTCATCGTTGTTTTTTGCAAGAGAATAAAATGCTGTCTGTCAAAATACATCATACTCAAAGGGTAAATGAATAACTCATATCACAAATGATGCCAATTCATTGCATAGCAGAAAAAATGAACGATTTGCATAGCAGTAAAAACGAAAAATGCCTAAATATCAAGAATGGAACAATCTGTATATTTACCTGTTAGTATTTTTTGAGCCATGAGAGTTACTATTAGTAACTGAATAACAAATATCCACATATATACAGCAACTTATATCCGTGGACTCATTGTAACTCAATTCGTGCACGTATACAGTAAAATAAATACAGAACCGTGCAACTCACCGTCAGTATGAGACTGTAACAAGAATGAATTTGACTTACGTATGTGAATGTTGTAACCTGTAAATAAATTTAAAATTAGTTGTCATCTACCTGCTTAGTAGAATTCTGCTGTAGTAAAGCGCAACACTAGCTCAAGTGTAATAGCAAACCTTACTACTATTCTGTTTGGCGGTACACTATCATAATCACTGCATATGTGTTTTCAATGCAGAAAAAGTTTTCCTTTTCAAATTTCCCAATACAAAAGTGGACATATGGAAACAATACCTGAAATTTCAAATGCAGAAATTTTGACTTAAGTGTAAATTGGCTAGAAGACTAGAAAAATCTACATGTACAATGTAGCCATAAAAGTCCTAGTGTAGCCTTTACTTTCGAAACTCTGGTTTAGTATCGATTGACACCAGTAGATGGCAGCACTAACGTACTCCATAAAATACTTTATATTACTGTATTTTTAGGCACAGCTTCTAGCAACAAAAGCTGTAAACTTGTTCTCCGTAGCTCTTTTCATTTCAATTTGTGTAAGTATTAATGTTTAAGGCAGCGTTTCTCAACCTTTCATTATTCGCGGCCCAGTTTTCAATCATAATTTTCATCGCCCTCCCCCCTCGCATATAATAAAATGTATACAACAATAATATATATTGAGTATTTTGATTTCTGTTTTTGAATTAGTTTTAACTAACTGCCAAAACAAGCGAACGAAGCGAGCCAACGTTGGCGAGAAACCACGTCTGGCATTTTGCCAAGCGGGCGGTGAACAGATGAAGCGAATGCAAGCGGGTAAAATTTAAATATTATATTTGAAATGAAAGCCAAACAGGGAGATAACGTTAAAAGAATATGAAAGTAGAAAAATTCGTTAATGAAAGTTAACCTAGACGAGGTGAGCTAAATTTAGGAACTGGGAATACTCCTTTTTGGAATAATAAAAGAAATAAAACAGAAGCATGACTAAAGAAAAAAGCAAAAATAAGTAATACGGTTTGTGGAAGTCGTTTCGAGCATGCGAATAGGAAGAAGGAAAATGTTCGACAGCACGAGTTTCAATTCTCATTCGAGTCGATCGCTATCGAATCTATCGTATGTTATATATGTTTTCGTGTTAATTGCAATTCACCATATTAAAAATCACGGCACCAGATTTATGCAGACTCATGGATAATTTTTTAAGCGGGCGTAAGCGAGCATGAGACGATAGTCAAGCATGAACAAGTACCTATACAGATGAGCGTGGTTCCGAAAATAAAATCAAGAAGATATTCTCAAAAATACTTATATTTGGAGTTTTCCAGTACTGAAGTAAATGAAGAAGAAAGGCCCCTGTGTATCATTTGCTCAAAAATGTTGGCCGCAGACAGCATGAAACCTAATAACTTAAACGACATTTGGACACGCTTCATACTCAACAAACCCAAAGAATTCTTCGAATTAAAATTAAAATCGTATGAAAAGCAAAAATTATTTTTTAAAGAAACTTTTTCTGTGAATAAAAAATAGCTTTAATTGCTTCCTACAAAGTTTCATATAAAATAGCCAGATGTAAAAACCCTCGCACCGTTGGTGAAGAGCTTATTTTTCCAGCAGCATTTGAGGTTGTAGAAACTATGTTTGGAGATAATTTTTCAAAACAGTTGCAGACCATACCTCTTGCAAATGATATTGTTGCTCGTCGAATTGGTGATACAGCTGAAGATGTACAGTGTCAGCTTTTCTCGAAGTTGCGTGACAAATTGTTTTCGATACAGCTTGGTGAATGAACATATAGTAATAAAGATGCTCATTTCATTGCCTATGTTCGATTTTGTGATACTACGTCGAAGTAGAACTACTTTTCTGCAAACCAATAGAACTCAAAGCAACAACGTTCCCATTATTTGCTATTTTAAATTATTTTATGAACGAGGTATCATTATTTTATGAACGAGGTCATAGAATGGAAAAACTGCGTCGGAATATGCACCGATGGTGCTCGTTCAATGTCCGGAAGATTCCAAAGTATACAAGCACTTGTAAAACAAAAGTCGCCTCAGTGCGTCTGGACACATTGCATGATACACAGAGAAGCTGTGACATCCAAAGAAATAAGTCCTGATCTGAATATTGTGTTAACTACGATTGTAACCGTAGTAAATTATATAAAAATGAGACCCCTGAAATCAAGAATCTTTTCCGCACTTTATAAAGGCATGGGTGTAATACATTCAGCGTTACTATTTTATTGCGAGGCAAGATGATTATCACGTGCGAAATTCTTGAATTTTCGCGATGGTTTATTTGTGATGAAATTGAGTTACTTGGTCGTCATATTCGAGAAATTAAATAACCTGAATCTTCAACTTCAAGGTTCAAATACACATATGTTGGATACGAGTGGTATAGTTAATGCTTTGTGTAGAAAATTGGAATTGTGGAGTAGAAATTTAAAGCAAAAAAACCTAACAATGTTTGCAAATGTGAAGGATTGTGCTAACTGGAGAAGAACATGTAAAAGATGTTTTTGTAACCATTGAAAATCATTTAGCCATGCTGGCTAAGAATTTTAAAAGGTATTTTCTTGCTGACAACAAACTGATAGCAAGTTAAGAATGGATTAGGGATTCATTTCATAAGACTCCCGATGAACTCTCAATTGATGAGAAAGAAAAATTCACAAACTTCACAACAAGTGGCGAAACCAAAAGACAATTTAGTAATAAATCACTACTTGAATTTTGGTCAGGAGTAGAGCATTATTTTTCTCCCTAAAAACAAGTGTATTTCGCATTCTGTTACCATTTTCAACATCCTGCCTTTGTAAAACTGGATTTTCCGCTGTAGCTTCTTTGAAAACAAAATTATAGATCTCGGCTAAATATAGAAACTGAACTGAGAGTGGCTATTTCTAATATTAAGCCTTCCTTCAAAACACTTTGTTTTCAAGACAGGCCCAAGGAAGGTCCCTAATAATTATTAAATTTGTTTTTAATTTGGTATGTTTTGTTAAGTAAATTTTCATTTAGAAGTTGTTTTACTTTAATAAGTTAATTATTAAATATGTCGAAATGTATTTTGTTTTCTATGTGTATGTGTATCAGTCAGTTAATCAATTTTTTAAATAATATTTTCTCTTGGATATTCTTGCCCCCCCCCTCTAGTGTGCTCGCGCCTCCCTAGGAGGGCGCGCCTCACAGGTTGAGAATCACTGGTTTAAGATATAGAGTTATTCATAAGTAAGTGAAACATTTTTAAAATATATACTCGCTAAGATAGGCAACGGATACCAGATTTTATTATACTGAAGGAAGCTCATCAAGTGGTCACCATTCCACCTCACTTTTTATTGTTGTTGTTGTACATTTTTTAATATATTGCGCTGTACATTTTTTAAAATATTACGTTGTACATTTTTTAACATATTTCTTATACTTTTTTTCATATTTGAAGCATCTATGTTAATACGATGCACATCTGTACGGTAAAGTTTGTTCCGTACACCTGTTAGCAGGGCTGGATTAACCGTTAAGCAATGTAAGCACGTGCTTAGGGCATCAAAGAGAATGGGCACCACAAAAGGGTCCTTAGGTGTTCAAAAAAGTGAATACCAAAAAATTTCCCATTGCCCGCTTTACATGGAATGTACGGCGCAGCTGAATCAAAACCGATAGAGAGAACAAGAATGCTGTTGTATACATATGTGAGAACACAAAACATTTTTAAGTGCTTAGGGTTTCTAAAAGTCTAATTCGGCCCTGCCTGTTAGTATGCCACAGATTTCCACAAGGAAATTCTCATGGTATTAAATCTAATAGCTGATATGGCTACCTCATTCGTTCATTCTCTGCCTCCTGTTATCTTGGTCATCAATTTAAACAGAAATATTTTCACAAGTTTCTTTCTTTGAGGGAAACTGACTGAGTTCTTACAATCCGTCTTGATATATTTATGCGGTTTTAAGCTGAACAATTGTTTTATTTAAAGAGGTAATCATCGCTCTTTTCATTCAACTGTGACATCAGCCATCTTTTCAATATATCTGAGTAAATCGTATCAATGAGATACGTTATGTCTGCTATACCAACAAAGGTGGACCTATTGACCATTTGAAAGACACGCAAGAAGACCTTAATAAGTTTGCCTCTGCTTTAATGTAACGAAGTTCAGTATCCATTGTGTATTTATTTGTTATGAATTCTTAAAATGTCTCATGGTTTTGTGAATAACAAAGGATAATTATCTAATGGTCATAAATTTTATAATTCACAGTTCTCGCAACTTATACAAAAGTTTGTGTGAATATCAATAGATAAATTAAAGCAATATTTTTTAAATATTCTTTCAGATAAAATATTTCGTTGCCAGACGCAAGTTCAAAGAAGCCCTAAAGCCTTATGATGTCAAAGATGTGATAGAACAGTACTCGGCAGGCCATGTTGACCTTCTAAGTCGAGTCAAAAATTTACAGTGCAGGTAAAATAATTACTACTTTATTTTCAGTATTTCTTCAGTTTCTTTTCTTTGCAGTTTTCTAAAAAGTTACATGATGTCTAGTCAAAAGAAAATGGGTAAGTGTGATTTTGTTGATTTTAAAATATATTAGGTACAGTCTATCTTGATATCGTCTTTTTCAGATTGGTCATCATTGACCACTAATACTTAGTCCAAATTTTTTGCCGTTGCTACATGCCGAAACCTTTCTTTCGACTTCATCTTTAAAATCCTTTTCACCTTCTTCAGGATGGCCATTGATGAATCATAATAAAGGTCTTGAAACTCTGATTTTAAGAAGAGAAAATAAAAAGTAGTTATATCAGGACTACCGTTTCTTTTAGTTGATTTTGCAAATAAATATAAGGCTTACTAAAAGCTATGCTCGTGAGTGTGTAGAAGATACAACAAAGATAAGAAGGGTTAATATTTCCCTTTATTTGCTTATCGATTTTACAGACGTTCCCGCTTTTCGGGATACAAAGACCAACCACTTGTGGTCTGAACGTAAAAGAACATAAGATTAATAACTAACTAAAATTTAAATGAGAGCTAACTTTTAATACTTTACACAGATTATTAGCACTAAGACTGGCCTTTTAAATTACTACGTCTGTAGTACACAAACTGCAGAAAACTACAAAACGCCTTTAACTTTCAAGAGGATTAAACATCTGGCCTTAAAGGCGGACAGTAACTGATGGCAAGCTCGCGTGAAGACTCGTAGCAAGAGGACTCTCTCTCTACTTCCTTCTACTCTGCTCTTGGCAAAAAGCCACAACTTTAATACTTAAGCGTTAGCAAGTACAATTTGCATAAACCTATTCACGCGTTAATTCTGGCCGGAAGTGGAAAATAAGAGATGATAGTAAAGCTTTAAAATAAAGTAAACGTTAGTGAACTTATAATCCTTACAGTTTTACTGAGCTAAGTGCAGATTGTAACAGAATGTGGCACTATTTTTAATCAAATATTTGACAAAAGTGCTGAAACCGAAGGGCATGCCAATCCAAGGCATGATGTAGGCGCCAAGCTTATGTATGTAGCTCAGGTTTTCATCACAAAGGTTTTGTCATGGCCATCAAAACTTCCATGCAGTACTGGCCACTAGAAGTTGCATGCTCAGCTGTTACATACTGATAAACCATTCCGTGATGACCAAAGAAAGAAATGCCATTACTTTATGTACTGACTTACAAATATGGTTTCTATGAAGAGGATTAAGTTAGAGCTTTCCGGGCTATTTCTTGCCTGTTTGCTTCCAAGGCATCCAGTGGTGTAGCCAATACTCATCAGCAGTAATGGTGAACTTTTAAGTATGTCTTGCCATTCCCCGCTACCAAACTTCGGAGTTTCCGATATGTATCTAAGAAGGTTAACAAACTAGACACACATCTCGTTCAGATGCATGTTATATGCAAAAGATCATGCTGAACGGTGAGAGAATGAATTTACCATGAGAAATGGGTAAAATCTCCACCAATCCTTCCACTGTTATTCAGCGATCTTCTGTGAGTAACAGTGGAAATCTTGTTTTAATATCGTTGGCTACATTAGTAGACGTTCCCAAAGCACTTTGCTTTGAAAACGAAACACAACTTTCCTCAAGATATTTAAACCCGTCCTAAATACTTAAAGGCCCTGGGGCAGCAAATAATAATGATCTCCTCTTTATTATTTCTCCCCACTTTAACCACCTTTTTCTACTTATGGTTGATCATTTTCTTAAAAAAAAAGAAGCAAATACATTTTAATAGAATGAAAAGGTTTTCGATAGATGTCTTGCTCATGTGTGCTTTTCTGTGCTATTTTTGGCTCCTTTTAATATTGTTAAGTCAAAAATATGATCGTGAGGCTATTTGACTCATGCAAAGCATAATATGAAACATAGCAATATAATTCAGTGTATTTCATTTTTACACTTAGATTACAAAATTCTCTGTTTTTTAACTGTTAAGGAAGCAACCTCATTAATTAAGTAAAGTCGCTGAACACTGATCGTTCGATCCGAGAATCAAACCCCACGAATTGGCTTGCTGCATGAGCGTTTTCATGGTTTTCCCAGTGTGTAACGTATATATAAGTCAGTTTTCCTTAGAAAGTCCTCCAGAAAGGCATCCCTCCTCTTAGACAGATAGCCCTCGAGGCTTTGCCATAATCACATAAAGCAAACCATAATCGTTATGTATCATCCGAGCTCGAAAAATCAGTCAAAATAATAACCTACAACAAATGTTAACATCAGTAGCGTCAATATTGATTAGCATGCCACTACTTATTCAGCATATTATTAAATGGAATTCTCTAACCCTAAAAACATTTGTTCTTTGTAAATATTTTGCTGGTTTGATGAAATATTGAATTCTTTTGTAACGTACACTCTTGAACATAAGACGATATTTTTTCTTAAAGCGCAGCTGTGGAAACCGGATACGCGCAGCCTAATATTTAAATAATACGTTAAAATTGTTGAATATTTAATGTTTATATTAAAAGAAAAACATATTTTTCACAGCTTTATCTCGAATCTTTTTATCTTTGGTATATAGCTTTCTTTTTTTAAAATACATATAGAATCCCCACATAAAAAAGTAGAATAAAGCACTACAGACAGGTATTCTAAGTATTAGCAGAAAATATTCAACTAAATAATATAAAGATTTAAAAGCAGATCTCTTTAAATATTAATAATGAATATTTAAAATAAATTATTTGTGTGGAAAATTCATCATTTTTACATCCAAACAAAATATACAAAATAGTACTTTTAAAATTTTTGACAATTTTGGAAAAAATGTAAATTAGCATATTAATAAAATTGTTTTGAATTGTTTCTTAAAATATGCAGATGTCTTAAAACACAGTATTTCATAATAAAAACAGATTTTAAAAAACAGAGCTTATTTTAAAATTTGAAGCAATTTAATTTTATTCATCTTATGCGTAAGTTCATTTATTATAAGCATTTGTTAGTTCATTTATTGTCTTTCTCTCTGAACAGAATTTTGCCATCGAACTTACTTCCTGATAAGCTATCGAGTTCAAATTTCATACACACATTTGTATACACATTGATTTCACAATTATTTAATATTTAAATGATTTTTCGCACACATCTTCGTTTAACAAACAAATTAAACATGTCAGAATTTTACTGTTTGTAATTATTTTATAAATAAAACTGAGTTTTGTATTTTATTTTTTATGAAAATAAAAATATTTTGCTTTTTTAATTATGTAATCTTTATCAAATAAACATAATATAGAAATTTTTATGACAATTTGCTACAAAACTTCACGGAGGTGTTCAAAAACAGATTTACTGAATTAAGTTACATCACATACCTATTATGGACATTGTGATTTCTCGAAACAAATTTGGAGAACAAATGCAAAGCAAATGTTACTCTACAAGTCAAACAACAAGAACCAGCTGGCATAGTGCAAATGAACGAGATAAGATATAGTGATAAGAAAAACGGGACAGGAGTTAAGATAAAAATGTCAAGACAGGAGTCAAGCTACTGGCGCCATCTATTGATCAAACAAGAAAACTAAAACATAATTTCTCTAAAGGCTGAAGGCAAAGAGGGATTGGAATTAGTGTCATTAACAGAACAGAGAGATTTTTTTAATGTGAAACCTCTTATAAAATCTAATTCACCAATGGAAGATGTTTTTTGAATAATTTTTAAAAGATCGTAAGTTTTTGATTTTCTAAAGGCGTTTTATATTTTTAAAAAATCTCTCTGTTCTAGTTAATGACCCTAATTCCAATCCACCTTTACCTTCAGCCTTTAGAGAAATTATGTTTTAATTTTCTTGTTTCATCAATAGATGACGCCATTAGCTTAACTCCTGTCCTGCCATTCTTATCGTAACTCCTGTCCTGCCATTCTTATCGTATCTTATTACTATATCTTATCTCTTTCATTTGTACTTTGACAGCTGAGGTTGATGGTTCGGTAAAACCATCGAAATTAGGCCTGTGAAAATTTGCATGCATAACGCTGGTTTTTGTTATTTGGCTTCTAAATTAATATTTTTTCGGCGTATTATTTTACCGTAATCAAATGTTACTTATTTTGTAATCATACCCGAGACGGAATCGTCATCGTCAAAACAAATGCATTTAAAGCAGCATCCATTTCAAAATTTCTAACTGTGTCCTTAAACGTAATATTAAACACACATCTGTAGGAAAAGATATTGAATTTGTTTTTCATGTTTTTAGCTTAAAGCGTAAACCATATTTTAATAGCTAGAAGTTTCACATTAGGGAAATTTTACAAAAAATTAGATTGTATTTTTAAAGAATCATCTCATCCACAACGCTCGATCTGTTTTCATTAAATTCTGTGCCAAATCTTAGAAAATTTTTAATTGGAAGTACATATACATTTGAGAAAGATATAATTAAGGAACTGATTGCCGTCTTTTCCGGAAAAAAGCACTCTGCACATAAACATTTTTTCGATGCTGTTAGTTTAGTCTTATTTCATTTAAATATATGCTATGAGTTTTGACTTATTTACTTCATTTTGTGGTCATGAAATAATATATTAATATTTTTTTAGGTTAGATACTATTTTAGGTAAAGCCGGGTCCAAATCCATAGATGTGTACGAGTCGAAAATTAGCTTAGCTTCGAGAATAGTGAAAGTAGAAAGAACTGTAAGTGTTCTTCTATTTCCTTTTTTAATTAATGAAGAAAAATTAACCGAATTGTGACGAATTCTGTGTATATATAAATAGTTTTAATGAAGTTATGTGTTAAATTATTGTATTTTTCTGTATAATATAATATGAAGCTCTAAACAGGCGGTGCTTTGCCAGAAAAGTAAGAATACCAGGGCAAGTCTATTTAACATTAAGTAAATGGCTTATTTCGCTAAATTGGCTAGATATCGCCAAGCTGGCAATGGTTTTTTGGGACTAATTTTTATCACCAAGTTTGGCGAGAATCTAAAAGTCGCCAAACTTGGCTACTATTTGGCGGTATTTTGGCCTTGCTCCTCTATAACTGTAATGAGTATTGAAAATGTAATTAATTTATATATGCAACTGCAACCCTTATATGCCCTCCAGTAATTTTCGAGAAGTACTAGAGATTTCTCGGTCGGGGGGAAAACTGTGTTTAATCGGAGAAAGAATGAGTTTGGAGTAGAAGTAATTGTTAGTTCAGAACGATTTCGGAGTATTGAGATATCCGTGAAAGCTTCGCCTTTTAGATTCGCTTTTCATTGCATTGTGTTTAACGTTCTTAGTAGTCTGAAATGTAACTACTGGTTGCACTGATACTGTGAAGAGTTGTACGAGTATTTTTTTAGAAACTTCCAGAACTTTGGAGTGTTTCTTTTGATAAAATTAATCTTATCGAGCTATCTTCGGCTGTGCATGCATTCAGTCTATTACGAACCCCTACACACGAAACAAACTGAAGGTAATTAAGAAATGTTAAAGCGATACTGCAAATTATATGTTCTTGTTCACTTTTAATTAATTTATTTTTCACATCATTTTATGAAAAATCCTTTCATTTAAAAACGTAATTACAACAACATATTTTTATTGTTGAATTATTGTGTCTATTAGTGTGCGTTCCATGTAAATCTATACTGTGCTTTTTAACTTTTTAACAGTTAACTTTGTAATATATTTGATGTGTCTTAAAAATGACTGCAAACATATAGAGTCCATTGTTTTTAGAGCATTAAATTTGGACTCCTAGTTGCTAAAACCGTTGAACACTGAACTGGTGTCTTTATCGATGTTTACATTTTTGAAATACACTCTTTTGCAAAAACATCGAAGCACAGTGAAGGAAATGGTTGTTTTTTTATGAAACTGAATATCTGTATAGCTCATACACAGAAACAAAATGATAAAAAAATCATAGTACCTGTTCGCGGCTCACAATCACCCATTGAGTGTTCAAATTAGTAGTTGGTCGAACCGCCCCTGGCGGCAATGCATGCTTAAATTCGTCGAGGCAAGGAGTGGTAGAGGTTCCTAATATCATCCTGCGACACATTCTGCCAGGCATTCATCAGTTGTCGCTCCAGGTGTGCGATATTTTGTGGTGCCCGAATCTGGGGATCCTGCTGGCCAAGTAAGAGTATCAACCGCTCAGAGACAGTCCAGAGATATGCGAGTGGTATGTGGCCTGGCATTATCTTGTTGGAAAATGGCCTCAGAATGGCGCGCCTCAGGATGAAGGGTAATGCAACCGGCCGCAGGATGGTATCAACATATCATTAAGCTGTTAAAGATGTACGGAGGATGACTAAAGATCTCCTGCTGTTATAAGAAATAGCTCCCCACACCATCACCCCAGGGTTTATGGCTGTATGCCTTGGCAAAACAAAGGCTGATTGGAATCGCTAACCCCGTCCTCTACAGATACGAACATGGTGGTCATCTGCTTCAAGAGTGAAGCGTGATTCATCGCTGAACACTATACGATGACAGTCTGATGTCAGGCATGATAATCGGCTCCAACACCATTCCAGACGACTCCGCCGATGTTGTGGGGTCAAAGGCAAATGTCTTCAAGGCCTCTGTAAGCGTAACCCCGCCTCAGACAAGCGCCGTGAGATGGTAGACGTTACCACGGGAGGTATACACGTGGCTGCAATGCGTTGAGTTGTCGACAATGATACCGTTGGGACGGTTCGGCTCTGGCGAACAATCATCCTATCTTGCCTCGCATTTGTGCTCCTTGGCCTTCCAAAGCATTCATTTCGTTGTCAGTTTCCTTGGAGTAACCATTGCTGTCAACATATTTGCACAGCAGTGTCTGTACGCTGCAGGTGGCGGCCTATTGCTCGGTGTAACCACCCAGCTTCACGCACCCCTACAATGCGACCACGTTCGAAATCATTTAGTTGTATGCAAGGTCTTCGATATCGTCTTAATGGCATCTTTAGTTGCTTCTTTACGGAATTACAATGGCAGCAACAAAAAAGATAAATCTCCCGCCTCTGTTACTGATTTTATACTTTGCGAATTGCGCACTAGAAATGCGCGTTATGATCGCAATTCTTGTTCATTTGCCTTGAAACTTTTATCATTTGCATGCTCGATCAAGATGTTTTTGCATACCAAATGTCGTCACGATCGTATAAGTCCTTTTTTTTCTGTAAAAGAGTGTATAAATGGAAGCCAGTTTCCCTCAGAGCGTCTTCTGTAGAAGCATCCTTTCCTCTACACAGATAGCCTTTGTGTGCTTCTCCTGTTCAATAAACAAACAGCTGTTAACTTCATTAAGTATGAGAACAGGATCAGAAATAACATTTTGTTATATAATACAGTGTACTAAAACGGTCACAGTGTCCTAATTACCTGACTAATAGAGGCTATATCGTACATCCATCATTGCCGCGAAAACGAAACCTAGCATGCAATTTATGAGTAATAATATAGCTTTTCTCATCTGTAGTGTCGTTTATAAAACTTGTCAACAGATGTTTAGAAAGGATCGTTTGTGATTTCACTCACTTAATGGGAAAATAAGTGTTTTCTAGAATTTAAATGTATTTAATTAAATATGCTTTCGTTGATTTCTGCAAGAACTGAGAAAAATAATAAAATCAGTTTCTAAAGAAATAATAAATTATTGCATTCCCTCCTTGGGTGCTCTTCTCATGCAATTGTTAACACATCCAAAAGATTTGTGGTTCGAATCCTGGCGAGCGCACAGTTAATTTTTTCTGCCCTAAAATGTCTGATACTCTCTAAACTAGTGTCCGAACTAAAAGCATCATGGATAGGGGGAAGAATGTAAGTAGTTATCACATTCCTTCGTTACGTGCTGTTGTGGTGTACATAGAAACATGTCCAACTAGCAAATTCAAAGATTCGCGATTCGAATGCTGGTAACTGCCTAGTTAATTTTTCATGTTTCCTGCGCCAAAGATCCTAATGATCTTTGTAAAGAGTAATGTACTGTTACGAAATGTCCAGCTGCCTTAAATAGCTTCCCCGCGAGGGAGGCATAAGGTTGTCTGAAAATGCCAAGGGAGCACATGGTTTCCATATGTGGCGTGAAATCGCCCATTTGACGATAAAATTGGAGATATGCTGTAGAGGGAGGGAGAACATTCTAGAACGAATTCTGACCGGTTTCGCTCAGAATGTTCTCGAAGGCAGAAGCTATATAAACTTTGCCTGTACGCGGAGTAGCAGTCTAGAGTCAAGTGTAGCGCGAGTTAGTGCATCGAGAGTGTGCATCGTTAAGCCTATCGAGTGTATCGTCGAGTGCATCGCGAGTTGTAGCGTGGAGAGGCTCGAGAGTATGTTGAGTTCCAAGAACGACTGAACCGAGTCCGGAGTGTGCTCTAGTGCTTTGCCGTGAAGCTGCCTTCACCATTATAGCCTAATAGCCTGAAGACTGTGTTGCTGATTGTTTTAGCGTGTTTGTCAGAGTTTTTCGACGACTGTAAACGTGTTTTTGGAGCTGCCCTGAGTAATACTGGTTAATAAATTGTGTTTCCATTCTTTATCAAGTGTTGCGTCAGTCACTCCAAATCCACAAACCCGTAAGAACAGTATGTTTCAAAAAAAATTATTCGAAATATATCTTTTAAGAAAAGTGTGTTACTAAATCAAGAGTGTGTTAATAATTTTGAACAACACATTGTTTTAGTTTTTATTAATAATCTGTCGCTCATATAACTTTTTGGCTGAGAGATATGTGGTTCATGCTTTTGCAATTCTATTCGTTTATATCATATATCATTTACTCCCTTTCTCTGCCTGAACAATTCTAAAATAATTATTTTACTAGAATTCTAGAACGAATTCTTAATGGTTTGGCCCAGAATGCTCTCGACGGCAGAAGCTATATAAACCTTGCCTGTACGCGGAGTAGCAGTCTAGAGACAAGTGTATCGCGAGTTATTGCATCGAGAGTGTACATCGTTAAGACTGTCGAGTGTATCGTCGACTGCATCGCGAGTTGCAACGGGGAGAGTCTCGACAGTAGGTTGAGTTCCGAGAACGACTGAAACGAGTCGGGTTTTATTTTGTGTCTCCTCCCATAACATCGCATTTAACAGCAGCCAAATGGCGTCAGAAATAAAAGAAAATATTTAAATTAATTTAATTTGGTATGCTGAACTAGGCTTACATACACTATAGTCCTGTTGTGGTACTTCTCAGTCTTTATATGAAACTAAAATTCCAGCCAAAAACCCAAATGACATGTGCTTCATTATTTCAATGTTTTGTTTAACTATTTATCATTAATTTTAATTTAAATTATGTTTATTAATCTCTTTACACTTTATTTAATCATTAGTCCAAAGGGACAATTTGTCCAGAAGGACTATTAATTTCGTTTTGGCATTTCGCGTCGATTCACTAAAAGCGTTCTTTCACTTTTCAAATTCTTGCCACCCAATATTATCGCCCTGTATTATATTTAAAGAAATTAAATGATGAAAAATCTGCATAAATGTATGTACGCTTCTCGCTTTGTGATAAAACAACAGTATCTAGAGCCATCCAATTTTGAATAACGTAATCCTCCTGCGAATATGGGCATCTGAAAGCCCAAATTTTGGAATTTGGAATTTGTTTTATTATCGATTTTATATTTTGTAAAACTTTAACGAATTTCTGAGTAACAAACTTAAGGAAGCTGAAACAGCCTTATATTTGGCGTACATTTGTGTTTTTGGTAAATGTACGCCAAATACAAGGTTTTTCAGCGAATTTGATTGTCACATTGGCGTGTTTCTCTTCTATTTTAAACTTAAGGATTTCAAAGCCAGCAATGGCAACGTTGTACAAAAAAAAACATTTTTCATCTCTAGGGCGTAAGACTGTGTATCGGAAATTCTAAAGATAGGCTCATTTTAAAATTATTTTGCGATATTGCTTTTGAACTGAATTTCATGATTTCAGTGCGAAGAACATGGTATTTAATAAATAAAGGTAACGCACAAAATGTTAAAAAAAACGCCCCTTTAGACGTAATTTAAAATCTGAAACCTTTCAGATTTTTCTTCTTTTTTTTAATTATTATTATTATTATTTAATTTGTTTAAGTTTGTTCACAAAAATCTGATGGCCTTTCATAAAGCTCCACATCTAATTTAAAAAAATTAAGCCCTCGCTATATAGCAGCCCAACAGTTAAAAACAATCGCTTGATAAGTCTTGAAAATCCACCTAAATGCATCAGTGCGAAGTTAAGCGGCACAGCCACGGAAAGATGAATGATTAGTTCCTGTTACAAAAGTTATTTTTAGTTTTTCATGTAAATAATATGTAC
This sequence comes from Stegodyphus mimosarum, assembly GCA_000611955.2. Lineage (NCBI taxonomy): Eukaryota > Metazoa > Arthropoda > Arachnida > Araneae > Eresidae > Stegodyphus > Stegodyphus mimosarum. Next base: position 9,193 of record KK118203.1, on the reverse strand, counting down.
TCTAGTGGACAGTTGCTACGGACGCATGACAATAGCAGCGATAGCAACCACAGAATGGAAGGCTGGAAAATATGGGAATAAGCTTTAAGTGCGGGATATAATAAAAAGTGTTGTGCATATGCAAATTTTGGATTGCCGAATCTGATGCGCTGATAAAAGAGTAAAGGATTTGACGCGTATTGACCTTTGTTCTTCAAAAGCAAAATTTAACGGGAAAGAATCAATTGACGAACTTGCAATTTTAAGTACGTCTTCCGGATATCACGTAGATGGTTTCACGGGTGGCCGTATTAGACATTAAAAAAGAGCTAAAAATAACAGATGTTGCTATGGAGTTCGACTTCAGCCACAGTGCTACTTCGAGGCTTTGGAAATCATTTCAAACAAATAGAATGTGTAGTAAACGTCACGGTGGAGGTCGTGTTCGCGGTGTGACTCCTGCAGAAGTTAGTTACATGGCGCTAGCGACAAAAAAAAGCGCATAACAGCTACTGTGGTAGCAAATCAGTTATTGCTGCTACTGGCAAGAAAATCTCCCGAATCCTTGTAGCCAGGCATCAAGAAGTAACATATGCCCGCCGTCCTGCTGTGTGCATTTCATTGTCCAGACTGCAATGTACGGCCCGTTTGCAATGGTATCGCGAGCATCATAATTGGGCTTAACAGAACTGGGTTTGTGTACTATCCCTAGATGAGAGTAGGTTCTGTCTGTTACCGGATTATAAACGCGAACTAATCTGGCGTCAGAGTGGTACTGCTTATCGTTCAGAAAATATCCAAGAAAAGATCGGTACTCGAGATGCAGTGTAATGATATGGGCCGGCTCTATGATCAATGGTGGCACACCTCTACATATGTTTGCAAATGAGACTTTGACTGGCCGGCGATACATTAATGATATTCTGCTGCCTCATATTCGCATGTTCCGTGGCGCTGTTGGTGATAAATTTGTTTTCATGGGCGACGACGCAACATGTCATCGAACAATCTCTATCCAAGAGTGTCTAGAGAAAGAGGGTATTCAATATTTCGTATGGCCAACACGTTCTCTAGGTCATTAAAAATATTTGGGATGCTTAGGGTAAGAGTTTTGCTGGTTGACAGTGCCCTCCAATAAACAAGGACACCCTCATCCTTGCATTAACAGAGGAATGGCATAAACTACCCCAATAGCTGTTGGATAATGTTGTGCAAAGTATAACACGACGTGGGATTTACATCCCCCCTCCATGGGGACTATATCCCGAATTCATATTTTACGCCAGAATGCCTGAGAACGGTGATTGCATTTTTTTCGCTTCTTTCGGCATGCCTTCGTGGTGTAGCGGTAACCCACTACGCGCGTATTCGAGATGTCCAGGTTCGAGTTTCGGCAAAGGCATTGCTCATTTTCATTGTGAGGTATTTTCTCCCTCCTTTTTGCATGCCTTCGTGGTGTAACGGTTGCACATTCGGCGTATATTCGAGAAATTCAGGTTCGAGTCCCGGTGAGAACGTTGCTCATTTTTCATGTACTCCTGCTTCAAAATACCTAATGGCTCTACAACTTATTCAGCACAATATGACCATTTACTCTCTTGAACCCTTTTTAAAGCCTTCTAGATTTCAGAGCAGAATAAATTGTCTTTATATATGTCCTCGTATTCTGGCATTATTTTATTTCACTTGGCATCCGAACACACTTATTTTTTAATAGACTATATAGCCGTTTGTGATCCGCCCTTACCAGTTGTCCACCAGTGTAATAATCTTATTTCTTTTTCCTTGTTAATTTTATGAAAGATTTTTTAACCACATGCTAGAAGCTCATCAGCGTTCAATCAGCGTTCAAGTTAATAAACCGCTGAATATTAGCAGTTCGAGCAGGATAAGTTCTGGTGAACAAGCTGGCTGCAGGCTGTTTTCATGGTTTACCTGTGCGTAAATTCAACTCGATCAAGTTTCTAGAAAGCCTTCTTCGAGACATAGGTAGACCTCCCTCGTAGTTTTGGCATGGGCCAATAAACAAACATCATGGCAACAACATTTTAAAAGTTAATTAAATGAGGAAATACTCTGCAAATTAAACTAACGCTCGTTTGGATCGCACTTAACGATTTACCGGACAAATGTAGCAAAACATTTATGTCTAAAAATCTGAAGTTTCAATTTAATTAATGCGATTAATGAAAGTTTTGAGGTATTTAATTTTTTATCAATTTTATAACCGTAAATAATCTTTCAGTTTTATTGATATTTAAGTATCATAAATTTCCCAAAGAAATATATTTAGCTTCAAAGATATAGAAAATAAGTTAATGTCTGTTATTCAATGTAATTAATGGATTTGTTTATTATGTATAAATATAGCATTTGTATCACAGATACTGCGCGTTGGTTATTATCTGACGGAAGGCTGTAACAGGAGCACTTAGTGTCAGTGAAGCTGTCAAGTCATAAATGTTAGAACATTCTTTGCCTTGATGACTTAAAAGCTTCTGCGGATGTTTCTAAATTTTAAATAGAAAGAAATTATTATTTCCGTTCTAAGACTGTTGTGTAACAACTTTTGCTTTCAAATAACTTTATTGCGTGTTTTCTTTCTGGCTTTTAGGCAGAGTTATTTTAAAGCATTAGTATCTGCTACCCGCGTGAAGTAGTACTGGTCACCTAAACAAGGAACCTCCTCGAGAAATGGATAAGCTCATCCCTTGGAAAATATGACTAACATCAATCTCATAAGCAAATAATCCTGATGCAGAGTACTTAAAAGTAAACTGTAACATTATCACTGAATTTTATAGCTCAATGAAGTCTGATCTCCTGCTAGAGTAATCAGGCAAAGTAAAATATTTAATTCAGTGATCTCTTTTTATTGCAGACATATTGAAATTAGCAGCTTTATTTAATTGTGATGGTTAAATACTAAATTATTTCATTTCAGGACTATTTATTACGATTTGCTTGTTTTCATCTGCGTTCACTTACTTGTTCATATAGGTAGAAGATATTGAAAGCAAAGTGGACCAACTTATGGAGATGTACGTGGAGGATCGTCACCGAATGTCAAATATCATCGCCTCTTTCGCTTCATCATCGTCACCACCTCCGCCACCTCCACCTTCTTCTGCACCTCCTGTTGCGGGACCGTCTACGTCCTCCTCTTCCCAACTTTTGGACTCTCCTCATGGTCCCACCAAGCAACCCCACCATCACCACCATCTTCAAAAGAGCCCGAAATCCATCCTTATGGATAATAAGCAGTTTAGTGAGCCAACAACACCGGTGGCTAAGAACTTTGAACGTACCATTCATAGAGGGAATTCGGACTTAAGCCAGAGGTGTCATAAAAAGAAGAGAGTCACAGTCCGGCACTCTCTGGAAGGGGGATCGCCTTCTCTTTTGACCGCACCTCGCATCGAGATCGAAACAGACAGGAAGGTCAAGAACAGTGCTATGTCCTATTCTGCTGATTCGGTGGATCCTGCATCTTCCGAGACGGCCAGCACCTTGGGAACAGAACTGGACAGTCTGGAGGCCAGCGAACAAGATCTTTGTCTGGACGCAGAACCTAAGGTGCGGCATGATTCGGACACAGAGGTGAGCACGGTCACGGTGGTGCTGAAAGAAACGCCTTCTTTGATGAGGCCGTCGTTACAGAACTTGAGAACCTAATGTCCAGCGCATTGTTTTCAATCCCTTCCATGGAACACACACGCGCGCATCTTTTGCACACACACGTCAACAAACTTAAAACTCGCATTTCTCTTCGTTCCATTTTTTTCCTGGATAACTTTCCAATGTTATATATTGGTATTATATATTATAATATAACAGGTGCAATTTCATGTGATAGTCTTGAAATATATTTCATCTGCTCCACTTGTGGTCCTTTGTCTTTACTAATATTTGACATACCTACCTTACATAATGAACTGAGCAAAATAACTGAGGAAAGTTTCAGTAATAGTGAACAAATTACACATTAATAATTACATAGCAATCTAAATTAAAACTGAAATGCATATGAAATTAATTAATTAATTAATTAATTTTCCTTCATACCAACTTAAAAATGCAACAAAGATAAAATTCAATCTTGCTTTACATGTTACTTATTGACAAATGTATATATGCATTCAGTATGAAACAGGTTATGTTAAACGCACACTTAAGATTAAAATTATTTGTATGCCTAAATAAGAAAATGTTTTGCGTAATTTTTATTTAGTTTATTTTTTAAGTATTATCAGAAAGGCAAGGCACTCAAAAATACAGTATAATACAGAAAAGGGAAATTAATGTATTAGTTTGTAATGTAATGTAAATAGAAGAAAACTGCAGTTTTATTATGTATAACTATTAAAATAATATTAATTCCTGTGTATTTCTTCTGTTAAAATAATTACTTTATAACTGTAAATTCATAGCTTCCTGTATCAAAGCTTAGAGGCTATAATGTTCACTGTTTATGACTTCTGAATTACTTTCGTAATTAAGTAATCTGCGATGGGTAATTTTTCGTATAATCAATATTCAGTGTTGAGAACTCTATTCAGGGATCTCTCTCTTTAAGAACTCTATGTTGCACCGCCATCATAATTCACAAACTTCGAGACAAATTTGTTTATCATCACAGACTGTTTGTTATAAATCTAAGGTCAAGCAAAGCATACCAAAGTCAAAATTAGACAAAATTAATTTTTTAAAAGAATAATGAAACATTTAATTTAGATCAACTTAAACTGAGGGATAATTTTGACTGCTTATAAAACTCTGACTTTCTTATTCCTTCTCGATGCTATGATCAGCATAAGATCTGTGATATAAGATCTGTTATAAAAGAAATTGTGCTTTACACAATCGGGCCTAATTAAAAAATTTATGAAAAACTGTAACTGAAACAACGTCTGTCCCCCGTAGAGAAATTTCTTAAACGTTTGAGGATATTCAGTGTTGCATTCAATACAGTAATTTAAAAACAATCCGGGCAGACATTTTAAAATTTTTACTTGAATCTAAATTGACAAAAGAAAATATATATTTTTTGTGCCCCTCTGAGTTTACATGTCGTTTGTAAATATAACCGAGTTCTGACTTTATATCTTTAAAATAAAAAATAAAAAGAAAGTAGAAATGAAAAAGAAAGGGTGGGAAATGAGCTGAAGAATTTTATATGCCTACTTGACTAAAACTATGCAAAAAATGTGCACTTTTTAGAAAATTGCGGCCGTTCCAGAAAAAAAATTTTAAATTGAATGAAATTAAAGGATAAGAAAGAAAAACTAGAATGAAAATATGAAAACTAGAAATTACGCTCTGAACGAAATTTTGCCAAACTGAATTTCCCACAGATGACGCTTGGCATTTCGCTACCACTAGCTCCAAAGTTATTGCAACGCCAGACAGACAGATAGGAGGCTAAGCGAGATTCCGGTTTGTCGAGCACCCTAGATCGCATTCCGCGTTTCAGTGGCTCTTCCTGTAGAGGCGGGTAAGAGGAAAAGGTGTTATTTCGAAGCAGGTAAGAGGAAAAACGAGCATCCGTGTCGAGCTTGCTGACCACTACACCAGGAAGGCATGTTAAGAAAGCGGGAGCTTATATACTCTCCCTTTTAAAACGCGACTGAGGATTAGGAGATCCAGGCGCCAAATCTTTGTGGTGGAAAACCATCATCCACCACCGTTTTTAGGACCCTTTCGGGCGCCACTGTAGCGTCATATTGGTTTTTTGAAGCAGGAGATGGGAGAAATGAGCAATGCCCTCGCCGCGAATCGAACCATGGACCTCTCGAATACGCATCGATCGTCCTGACCATTGTACCACGAAGGTATGCTAAGAAGGCGGGAAAAATACCTTATATTCCTGGAACTGAATATCCAAGCGATTTCTTGGAAATGTACATTCGAGAAGTTTCTCGCTTATTTTCGACCTTCGAGGAGTCTCAGTTTCTTGGGGCTAGACAGAAACCGTACTGGTACTGTTTTTGTCTGTCCTTGGTTGTGGGGAAGCTATGTATTTGATATTTATGGCTGTCTTCGGAGAAATGCTTCCATCGGTGGACTCGGGAAGTTTGATGTGATCTTCGATTAACTGCTTAAGATGACCAGTTGGTGCTGTTTGCCCTGATACTGTGTATCATATACTCGACTCTGTTGTCTTTCCCCTGGAGTCACTGAGAAAATCAGTTTTTCTTAGTTTTCAAGTGACCGGTTTGGTTTCCTGGTTCGCCTTCTGATTTTATTCTGTCGTCTTATTATTGAGCACCCAAAGGCAATGGCATCTTCACGAGATTATTCTTACTTCCAGGAGTGCGGATGTAGTCGATGGTTTTTGTTTGCAACTTCCAGCGAGGCTTTGTTTGGTTCGGTTCCCCTGATCGATCTATGGGATCGCGTTCCTTGGATCACTTTTGGATGTGGAGACTGAATTTTGCAAGGGCTACCCAAGTATGCCCGTGTTTGAGAGACTTCATTATCTGGCTTTCTATGCTACCCAAGAGCTCTCCACAAGCTCGTTAGGTATTATAAATTATCAGTATTCAAAACAAAAAGAACATTTTAAAAAATTTTCATGTCTTTGTTTGATGAAATGTCATTATCATTGTTTTATTGTCAATGTTTGATGAAAAGAATATTATTAGAAATGAAGAAGCTAAATTATAAATAATATTAAAAAATAATATTTACAAGGAAAACTAAACAATGCCATTGAGTTCAAACCTCCCATAAAAAATACTGTTGGAAAACATTCTGTACTTTTTCATGTGCAATGTATTCCGTATCACGTACAATCGAATTACGCTCAATTGAATCAAACACTAAAAATACTTTTTACTTAATAAAACGTGACATTTAATTTTTTCTGAATTAAGGTACATTTTATGTTGTTGTTGCTAATCCTCGGGTCCAGCTTCTGCTAGACGAGATCCACGAGTTTTTTCACATTCAAAAAGTCATAGCTCAGCACAAGAAGATTTAATAGGTGGTCGTGGGACAAACGCAGGCACATAAGAATATGTGCCGGAGAAGCCTAATTATTATTACATTTCGGACAAATCGAGTGGGTTTTTTGACCACCTTTAAATGGCCATCGTGAGAGTATCCATCGTGAGAGATCCATCTTAAGAGTATCCATCGTGAGAGATCCATCGAGAGAGAGGCCATCGTGACCCTCTGGATGCATCTGTTACAGTTCATAGCGAGGGATCCACCAGGGAATGGAACACGATACCAAGTATGTGCCGGAGGCACAATCCAAGTCATTTTATCAGTATGTTTTCTGGCAGAATACAACTCAAGGTAAGTCAATCAATTGGAAGTAGCCAGAACCTCCTCGGCACTCTTCTTCGCAAGGGCTCACTCTTCTTCGCTAGGGCATCCGCCTCTTCATTTCCCCAAAAGTTCCCATGTGAGGGGATCTGCTGAATGTGTACATCACAAGGGGACGAAACTTGTTTTAATTTAGTGAGAACTGAAGTTCCAATTTTGTCCCCAAAGGTTACACCAATTTGACAAATGTTGTATGGCACTGCGACCGACTATCAGTCATAATCCAGATTGCTTTAGGGTCTAAAAAAGACATAATATAGCTCAGTCCCTCATCTATAGCAGCGAGTTCACTTTTAAAAACTGAGCTAAAGCCAGGAATTCTTTTCTTTATTTTGATAGTTCTGTTGGGATCTCTGATAAGTACTCCACTACCAACGTGGGAATCCTCATTTTGGCTATCATCGGTGTACATAAGCGTAGTGCCTTTTGGGATGTTATTTATAATTTCAAGAGCAAATTGTCCAAGGCAAATCGGCGCATCATTTTTCTTTGTGACTTTTGACAGTAATTCAGTATGCAAACTGACCCTTGAGGGGACAATCCATTGCTTCAAGAAGCATTGTTGTACGGTGGGATCGAATAAGTTGTTATGCTCAATTTGGCTAAACGGACTATGTTTCTTAAGTCTTTTGTTATTATGCCAATGTCGCAATAAATCCGAGGTACGTGTTTGGGAACCGTAGCTGTACCATTTGTTGTAATACTTTACTAGGTTCGAGTTTCTTCTAAGACTCAGAGGCTGAAAATCCGCCTCAAACGAGACAATATCATTTGGGCAGCTGTTACGTAAGCCAGTTATAATACGAGAAACATTTAAATACGAGATACCAGCTTAATACGAAAAGCACAATAAATTTTATAGTTGAGTTTGAAGTTTTATTCAAATGGTAACGTAACAGTTTTCTTTATGCAATATAATAAAATTCAGGTTAAAAGAATTTTAATTTTTGATATCATATTGTTTTGAAATATCCAGCCGCGGTAAGATAGCTTCCCTGCAAGGCGAGTTTAGAATCGCCAGAAAATGGCAAGGGAAGGCAATGTTGCCATATTTTGCGCGAAAAAATTGGCGCTATCCCATAGACGGATGGAGAACATTCTAGAACAAATTCTTACCGGTTTGGCCCAGAAAGCAAGCCAAAAGCTAGACCAACCGAAAAACCACTAGAAACCAAGCTGGACCACTAGAAAATCAAGCTAGTGGTCGAGTGTATTGCGAGTTGCTGCATCGTTGAGGGTATCGAGTGCATCATGAGTTGCAGCGCGGAGAGTTTCCAGAATGCGTTGAGTTTCGAGAACGACCGAACCGAGTCAGAAGCTGCACTCTATCGCTTTGCCGTGAACATGTCTTCACCGTTATAGCCTGATAGCCTGAAGATATGGCGAAAGGGCTAATTTCGCAATAGGCTAAATTTCAATTCGAAGTTAAATCCTTTCTAAAATCTGTCTATGAAGAAATCTATATATCTATCACTGATACGAAGAAACTTTAATTTAAATATTTATTTACAATTTATACAGTTAAACAGTTAATAAATCATCATTATGCAATTCTACGAAACAAAGGATAAGGCTTACTCCGCCTTTCCCGTCTAGCGTCTAACATCTAATTAATTTTTTCTACTTCAGGTGGGGGCGCTACTATCGCTGCATGACATCATATTTCTCTACACTCCCCACCTGAACTCATGGAGTTCACACAATTAAGAAAAATAAGAATTAAATCCAAATACTTACAGTTACTTACTGTCACAAATTAAAAAAGGGAAAAATATTCTTCTGAACATCTACTAAAATATAAAATAAACAAATTAATCAGTTAAACATAAGAAATTATTGAGTAATCAATAAGTTCAAAAAGTTCTCCTTAAATGTCGGAGTT
>KK118202.1:129587-146539 GCA_000611955.2 Stegodyphus mimosarum | reverse complement strand
ATTTGCTCCAGGGAGAAAAAATCGCTAATTTTTTTAATAATATCAAACATATAGCATCTTTATTTGCTCTTTACCTTTTGTTTAATAAAAAAGCTTTACAAACAAGTCAAATTTGTTTTGCTTCTAACTCTTCCTTTGCCTGATTTTGCATTATCCTTAATTTATGGACATGAGTGTAGTTTTCTTTCGCATAAATTATAACAAGTAGCGCAAAAATTGAACTTTTTTTTAAATGTTTCGTTTTCAACCTTACAAAATTTCATCAGTTGTATGTGCGAAAAAAATTGAAATTAGAAATTTAAAATGTCCTTTCTTTTTATAACAAGGTTGCCACGCTACCTGGAAAACCGGAAAAAGTCAGGGAATTCGAAAATTGACCGAAGAATTCAGGGAAATGTCAGGGAATTTAAATATTTTAGTCAAAATCTGGAAAAGTCAGGGAATTTCATACAGCGATCCTACCGCCACCCCCCCCCCCCGAAAAAAAAGCGAGTTTTGCGCCGACGTTGGAAATGAAGCACGCGTTAGCGTCTCTCGGGCAGCTGGCATAGAGCCAATTTTCGCAGCTCCAGTCAGATTGTCTTTTAGGAAGGCAAAGCAAGTTTCCAGTAACCTCGAGAAACTAGCGTGCGCATGTGCAGTGCATATAGAACTAAAGAAAATACGTATTCCGATATAAATCAAAATGGGTTTAATCCTAGTATACGGTATTATGAAGGTTAGAATAGCCTCCATGTATTCTCTCGTATTATAACCTCCATTTACGGTGCACACAGGATTTGGCGACATTATGATGAACAGTAAACGGGTCATTTTGGTGTTGGCGGTAATATTCAAAATCGTGTCGAGGCCGAGCATATAGTAGGATTTTACCGCAAAATCTTTTAAACATTTTTTTAATAAATGCCTTATTTGTCATTTTGCAGTAATATAAAAAAAAATTAAAGTCAATTCTTACTTGGGTCAACAAAGAAAAATTTTTTAAATTAAAAAAAATTATTAATAATATGTGGAAAAAGTGCATTAATCTCAAGTGTCATCCACTACAAATTTAAAACAAAAATGTATTTGAACTTGAATGGATGAAAAAGTCAGTAATATTGTAATAAATAATTGTAATTGTATAAATAAGTAAGACTGGATGAATGAGTATTTTATTAACGATTGAAAATTAACTAAGCAAAATATTTTTTTAAAGTCAATTCCTACTTAGGTCAACAAAGAAAAATTAAAAAAAAAAAAAATTAAATTAAAAATTTGTAATCTGTGAAAACACTGTATTAACATCAAGTGTAATCTGCTACGAATTTTAAAAAAAATGTATTTGAACTTGAGTGCATGAATAAGAAGTATTTTATTAATGCTTGGAAATTTGAACAAGATATAGGGAGAGTGCGAGCTAATAGTAGGAATTTAAAAAATAGTAATCAATCATCTAGGCTGACTATTTAATATAACTATATTCTCCAAAATATCGTTGATTATTATAATTCAGTTTTTAATTATTTCAATGTTATTCATATCATTTAATGGTGCTTCTTCCCCCCTAAATTTATTTATTGTTAGTAAATAATACTTTCAAATTTCAGGAAATTTTGTCTGGCATAATCCTGAAATTAATTCTAGCTTATGATGACATAACATCACGAAATTTAATGTATATATTTTTTCTTATGTATGCTGCTAAATAAATATAAAATACCCGAATTTATTTAAAAATATCATTAAATAGATTTTTGTTTCGTTTAGCTGCAAGAAAAGACATTTTTTAATCCAGATTGGACAAATTCTAATTTCAATCTTCAGAGGAGAAAATAACTGTTATAGTTAAAATAGTAATATTTTGGGGATTATATATATAAATCATATGTGATTGGCAAATTTTTGTGTTTTTAAGTGGTACCGTAATTAATTTACCTCTTAGCACCACCAAAGTGTATTACGCGGATAGACTGGAATTTTCTTAACACAGCTGGAAAACCTGGAAAAGTCAGGGAGTTTCATTCTCGTGTTTGAGTGGCAACCGTGTGATAAATAAGTAACCTATAAAATGTACAGCATAGAATATTTATTTGTGAATGAGCTTAATAGATGTAATATTTTCAGTAATGTGTTCTTCAGGATCTAGTGTTCTGTATCTGGTTAACTTGATCTTTAACACGTCTTTTAATTTATATATAATTTCATAGCTATGTATATACTTTTTCAATGCTGTGCATGCTTATCACAAGGCTGAGTAAATTATAATAAAAATTTTTATTCAAATGGAAACATGTTAAGAAAACGAGGCAATATTTTGAGTTTTTTACAAATGATCGATTTTAAGAATGATTTGAAAAGCAAGAGAATTTAAGGGGGGGGAGTAATCTTAGCAGCATTTGTGCATTGTTGCCAGTGATAAAGTACACATCACTTTGGCATATTTGCAATCAGTATCTCTGGAAGTGATTAAGTTCTCCATTGCACAATAAATTGATGTCTCATCGGTAAAGCATTTCTTGGACCAAAAATGGTTGAAGGGTCTGAAAAATTTATAATCTGTTGGGGGAAATGTCAAGAAAGTCTAAAGGATGAGGCACAGTATTATCCTAAATTGTTGATTTGTTGTATCGGTTGATAACGTCATATGTGTTTGGGTATCATCCTGAAGCAGAAGAAATTCATGTTTGTTCAGAAGGGCCGGTTACTTGGCATTATTATTTGTCATTCTTTTGCCTCATTGTTACATATGTCCAAAGTTTAAATTGCGCCGGAGCCTGGCTCCGGTACTTCTTAGTTTTTTGAATAAATTCTAATTCTAGCTGGAGTGCACTGAGTCCTAAATAAGAAGGCAGTGACATTTCTTTTATGTAACTGAACAACAATTTCAGTAGAAATCTGGTGTCAAAAAATTTATTTTTAGGTCGGTTAAATCATATTAAAAATCGCTTATTAAATTTTATCTCTTTACATTTTATTTAATTACTTTAACCTGTAATTATTTATATAATTAATAATGAATTAATTATGAATTAAACAATAATTAATAAATATTAATATCAATTAAATAATTATTAATTAATTTGATAATCATTAACTTTTTAATTTTAAAATTATTAATGACTTTGAATAGTCATTTTATTTATTTACTCTTGTTCCTCTTTCTAAAGGTCTTCCATAGAGCTCCGATACTTCTACTTTTAGAAATTAAGCCCTGCGTATATCGTGTCACAGGAAGAAGGAACACCACACAGGAAGTTTTTGTAACATAGTTTATTCACTCCACATTCATAACATAAAATGTTTACACTGCACTTCTCTTTACTCATTTTGAGCATTACAGTTAAATTTTAACTTTTCAACATTCTCAGAACTAAAATTAGTCTCATATTAATAAAGATTGGCCATGAATTTTATAGTCATGTTTTTGTAAACATCTCTACATCTTACTCATCTTAGAACCCAATCTCTAACTGCTCTTTTTAGAATTCGAAGAGAAAAAGAAATTAACAAAGATTTCCAAAATGATTTCAATAAACTTTTCATTGAACCATGAAATTTAAATACTCTCATTCACACTCCAGGTTTTTATTTACTCAAGAGTTAGGTGAGTGCAATGGACATTCATTCTGTGTAGCATTGAGCTGTAGTTATGGAAGAATTGCAAATTGAAATGAGTAGGGAATAATCCCAGAAGACCACCACACAGTAAATAATATCTTTGGATGCAGAGATGCCATTGGAATCCTTCTTAAAGCGTCTTTCACTTCCAACACACTGATGAATATGTATGATTCTCTAGATTATCCACTTGTCATCTGCAGGCACAGTTTATTGCAGGAATCTTTTTTTTTTATTTTTTAAGAGAGAAGAGTACATTTCCAAATGGTGTGCTTTTTTTCTATGAGTTTATGAAGCACTTAGTTGTAGAGGTTCCTTATTTTTCTTGTTATTGTTAAGTGCTATGAAACAGTTGAAAAGTGTGCATTGATTATATGAATGATCCTTTGTACTCCAATCCGATTCCACTATACTGTATAATTTGTTTGATTCAGTGGAGGAAAGTCAATGGCCACAAGGTTAATTTTGTAACGTTAAATTTTCTCAATGTTGCAAATCAGCATTGAGTGGATCTCTTATTAGCTGTTCCTCCACCATCACTTTATTGATATTTTTTATTGTAGCTTCTGCAGAATTTCTCAATTTGAATTTTGTAAAGGTTTGTAGAGACATTACGTATCTTTTAAAGCAGAAGAGATAAAAAATGAGCAGTGCTTTCACCAGAACTCAAACCACTGACCTCTTAAATACGCGTCAAACATGCTGACCACTACACCATGAAGGTATGCCAAGAAGGCAGTAGAAATGAAAGGGTACTGGGGATTAGGGGACTCAGTTGTCAAATCTTGGTAGTGAAGAATCATCGTTTACCACCTTTTAGTTCAGGTGCCACTTATAGAGACATTAGGATTTTTTCGAAGCAGGAGAGATGAAAAATGAGCAATGTCCTCACTGGGACTCGAACCACAGACCTCTCGAATACGTGTCGAGTGTGCTGACCACTACACCATGAAGGCATGTAAAGAAGGCGGGAGAAATACCTTACATACTGCCCCTTTTAAAGGGCGACTGTGGATTTAGGGGACACAGTCGCCAAATCCCAGTGGTGAAGAATCATCATCCACCAATTTTTTTTTTTTAGTTCGGGCACCACTGTAGAGACATTAGGTTATTTTGGATGTCAGGAAGCTGAAGAAATGAACACTGCCTTTGCCAGTACTCGAACCACTAACCTCTCAAATACGCATTGAGTGTGCTGACTACACCATGAAGGCATGCCAAGAAGGTGGGAAAAGTACCTTACAGGTTTAGAACCTTAATGGATTGGATTCCATATTTAATGCTCATAGAATGAAACAAATACCACACAACATATGATGCAGTCACATGTCAAAATTTGTTTGTGTCCTTAGTCACATGTCCTTATGACTTGTTTTCTTTTGTGACTAATTGAAACTGGAATCATTCAGCAAGCACTATTTTTGGCTTATTAAATACATAATTCAACTTTCCAAGTGCAAACATATTGGGCTACATTTATTAAAATAGGCAAATGATGGCTTGTCTATCTGCGATATTTGGTCAGGAGAGGTTTCTTTGGTACAGCTGCTGATTTTCAGTTTGTGCAGACATATGACAGTGATTAATCTAAACAATCCAATTTAGAGTTGCTCATTACAAGTATCAATAAACCTAATTATTTACTGGACTAGTTTTGAGATTTTAAATACAGAATCTGCTTCTGCAGGTGCTGAAGTGTAAAAGTTTAAAGTAAAGAAAGAGGTACTTAAAATACTTCTTACTTTGGTGCAGTAATATTTAAAAAAAGCCTTATTGAAGACCTGGGGGAGGGAATCATGTATGCTCATTCTTTGTGAAAATTGAAATTAAAATGCCATCTAGCTGGAAGTAGGATTAGCTTCTACATTATTTACAGCTTTAATAGAAAAATATTCATGTCCATAACTGTAATCGAAGAAAGATTTTGTTTGATGCGTCAAGGGGGACAAGTGTTTATGTTCATCTTCTTTTATTGGGCTTATTCATGTTCATTCTTGTCTCTTGTAATGACAACCTACTAGCTCATCCATCAGTTCAGTAGTGCTTGTGAACATCAAAAGGGAAGATTCCAGTTCAGTATATGATTCAGTGGCCAAGTTATCTGCCAAGAAGAAGGTATTCGGGAGAATTCATGAAGTTATGAAAGTTTTAACAGAAACCACTTGTGATTTAGGACCTGACATTAAGTGAAGATTTTAAAAAGTTTTACCTAGATTTGTTATAATGAAAAACAAATGAACTTCAGAGTTATAATTACAAGAATCCGTGTAAAAAAAAATAAGAAAAGCTTTGTCTGTTGATGGAAAAGCACCAGTAGACTGCAGAAGAAAACATACAGACTGAAAACAGGCAATGCCTAATGAAACTATTCTTAAATAATTGAGTTTATTTGCTCTTTCAAGGAAAGAAAAAGAAAGAAAAATATACCTGCTGGAAAAGTTAAGCATCACAAAGTTAAGCATCACAAAGTTAAGCATCACAAAGTTACACAACATGCATAAAACGAACAATCTAGTGTTATATGATAAATTCAGACATAGTTTTAATTCTAAGTTCAGCATCAGATTTCATTACCCAAGAAAGGGCATTTGTAATCTTTGTGATGCATTAAAGGCAGAGACTGATATGCTTGTGAATAAATCGGAAAAACTTGCTGAAGGCCAAGAAAAAGCAAACCTGATTCGAGATCTGAAAAATAAAATAATGGAAAGTGAACTTCATTTGTAGAAGAGCCAGTCGTGACAGCAAAAAAGATTTGAGTTCCTCAAATCAATAGAAGAATATGGCAAAAAAGAAATTTAGTTATCTTAAAAACATTAAAAATTCTTTTCTTTCGTGTTTTGTTTAAGAATTTTTTGTATGATTTTATAACAATATTTTCTGTATCATTGAAACTATACAAACTGAAACTAAAAATTCATTTTACTTGAAATTCCTATCGATGGATGTACATGGTAACTCTCTGCAGTCTTTGTTGTTTTAAAGATTTAATGTCGTATATCCTATTACACCATGCTTATTTTGCTATGTAATTCAAACGTTGCGATTTAATTATGCATAAATAAATTGTCTGCAGTAAGTACTAGGATTTCTCCTTTTTTGTACTATTTTAATTTCCAATGTTTTGCTTAGTCTCTTATTGTACAGATTAGGTATGTATTGAGGGTGGTGGGCATTCCGTATTTATTTTTATATAAGTGTTTGGTGAAGTAAGCTAGCCTGTTTTTGTACGTTTAAAAATTCACCACTCTGAAAATTTTCATTTACATAAATTTATAACAATTGAGTGGCTCAAATTATAATTGTGTATGCTTTAAATTACAATAGCTTATTTTAGAGGCTTAATACTTTTTTTGATTCATTGTAGAGCAATAATACCCTTGAGATAAGTTTAATTTTTTTGGAAACTTTGTTGTTGATTGAAAGAAATCTTTAACCTGCTTGATTAAAAATTATATTTTCATAATTAATATGTTATGAAATGTGTTTATACTTCTATTAAATTATATTTTTGTCTTTCCAGATTTACTACATTGCACGAATGAACCTAATGTGTCCATTCCACAGTTGGCCAATTTGCTTATTGAGAGGACGCAGAACACCAGCTGGGTTGTTGTTTTCAAAGCTCTCATCACAGTTCACCACCTTATGTGCTATGGAAATGAAGTAAGCATAGTATAAAATTGTATTTCTTTGGATATTTAAATCTTGTTTTAAAAAAATTTGTAACTGTTTCTCTGTTTTGTGCTGTTTAGAGGTTTACACAATATTTAGCATCAAGTAATTGCACGTTTCAACTAGGATGTTTCTTGGACAAAGTTGGCGTTCAGTGTAAGTTTTGTTTCCTCTTTGTGTGTGTGTTGTTGTGTATGTTTTTAGTGTTTCAAAGACTTCGATTTCTTTCTTTTTCAGCTTATGACATGTCCACTTTCATAAGGAGGTATGCGAAATATCTCAATGAAAAAGCTGTGTCATATAGGACAGTTGCATTTGATTTCTGCAAATGCAAGAGGGGG
Source organism: Stegodyphus mimosarum (assembly GCA_000611955.2). NCBI lineage: Eukaryota > Metazoa > Arthropoda > Arachnida > Araneae > Eresidae > Stegodyphus > Stegodyphus mimosarum. Next base: position 138,923 of record KK118202.1, on the reverse strand, counting down.
TAAGTTGAGAAGTTTTTTTAACAATAAAATAGTCATCTTACTAATGTAAACTTGTGAATTTCAAAACCTGTAAGTTACTGCTTTTTTGTTGCTACTTGTATTCATAGCAAGTGGGTTATAATAGTATTGTCTAAAGCATTGAATCCAACATCTTAATTCTGTGAACTGTATTGTATAAAAATGTTTGAGAATTACATACTTTTAATTATCTATCAGAAATAACGAAGGTGTAAGAAAAGAATGAGAAGAAATATAAAGAAATATTTGATAGTTGAAGTATCTATCATTCACTTAATACTATGATGAAGAAGAGATAACAAAATTTAAAAGAATTTATATAAATATGCCACTGGCAGAAGTCAAGACAATTTGCCAATATTTTTCAACTCTGCACCAGGACGGTACATAAATTCTGATATTGTACCTTTGCAAATCAAAGATCCTTCTTTGTAGCTTTGTGGAATGTGCAGCATGTTTGATTACATAAATTAACAGTTTATAACCAGTTGATGAATTTAGTAGAACAAGAAATCCAAGTTTTGAACTTTTGTAAATTTAAAATTACAATATTTCTCTTTTCAGTTGTTGACTATTTTTTTTCTGAAATTCTGTCAGTTTCTAACTGGTGAAACATATAGGACTGTAAATTACCATTGTCATCTTGTTGTAATAAATAAGCACCAACTCCAGTTAAAGAAGTATCTATCTGTATAATAAAAGCTGTGTTTGAAATGGATGTGTACAACTTTGGAACATTCCTAAGTGCATTTTTAATCCTTAACTGGGGAGGTGCAGTCTTCTAGACACCATTCAATTTAAATTCAAATTGAAATTTTTTTAATAAAAGTACCTGTAAGGAATTTTGCTTATATATTGTATAGACAATCTTATTAATATAAAAAATAAATTTTTAAATTTTGCTAGAGATATTATGACAGGAAAAAAATTTTATTTAATGTAAAATTTTTGTTGGAATATAGCTTGCACTGGATGTTATTCTTAAAAAAATAGTTATTTTTTCTAATATTTATTTTTCTCTTTTATATGATGAAAAAATGTGGATATAAAAAAAGTAACCCTTTCATTATAAAAAAAAAAAAAAAAAAAATCACTTAACACTGGGTAAATTGAGTTGTTTTTGAATATTGTTATTCTAGTTTCAATTCTTGTGCACATTCATAACATAATTTACAAGTGCATTCTAAACATATAAGTTTTCTACAATTTTTTCATAGATATGCAGTTTTTCATACTTTTTGTAATGATGGACATAAATGACATGTTAGCCTTACTTCCAGTTCCCCCCCCCCTTCAAGACTTTTCCTATTCCTCTGCATCACTTCCTAAATTTCATTTCATTGTCATATGCAATTCTTGATTTATTCTTAGTTTTTTGTTCACTTTCTTATTTGGGGAGTTTCCTTATTTTGTTGATTTTTACATTTGTGCATTTTACAATATTGTGCAGTATTTCATCTGCAAAGAGCAGTTCCCAAACAGGATTTGGATTTGCTTTTTCTCTTAATTATCTGTATAAAAGCTATCCTGGAAGCTGAACGATATTATGAATAGTTCTAATAGTTTGTTTTGGTTTAATAAATGACTGATTAAAATTATTTTTACCATAGTATTTTTTACATAAAAATGGTTCACTTTCTATTTGATCTCTGTTTTTACATTCAGACAATTCAGAGCTAGTTGAATGCAAATTTCCATCAAAGAAATCCTGTGTACATCTTCATCACTGAAATCACTTCTGAAGTTCTGCCTCATGACTCGGACTAGAAGGTTGCATGATATTGCGAGGACGAAGTTTCAGCACTGCTCTAAGTTTTGCACAAAATTGGAACGCTAAAAGGGAGGTGCAATGTGCTAGGCTGTGTGGAGACAAATGCCGGAATATGTAAAAAAAGCAGCCATTCAGTTGAGCTAAAAATAGAACATGGGAGATGGAAAAACCAAGTTTAGTGGTGTGCGAGACAACACCTCCTCAGTTGTGGGTTAAATTTCTGAAAATCTGTCTCGGCTATATCTTTTCTGGTACCCATTTTCCTTGTAAATTCTGTAAGCTGATAAGTAAGTTTAGCATAATCATCAGTATATTCTTTATAATTGTTGCATAAATTTAGTAAGTAGACTTCTCGGCTGAGATTTGTCTTAGACTGCATATCCGTGGTAGGTTTCATTTTATCTGGGTTGAGGTGACAAGTAGCTGATCCAATTAAATGTTCTAAATACTATACTAATAAACTTTCAGAAACCCATTTCTTAAGATTTCGAGTGAAATAGAGATTTTTGAGCATTGATAACACAACATATGGGTGCTTCTTGGGAGATTTCCAGTCCATTGAATAGATAGTACGAGGGTGAATCAAATATAACCGACCCTTTTTAAACAAAATTTTTTTTATAGGAAACATCTACATTTTTCCAAATTATTTTTCTAAATAATTTCCTCTTTTTATGATACATATTTTCCAACATTTTGTTAATTTTTTCGTAGAATGAAGTTGGATGAGTATCTAACCAGTAGCGCACAAATGTTTCCACATGATCTTTGGACTCAAATTGCTTGTCTCAAAGTGCTTTGTTTGGGAGTCCAAACATGTGAAAATTGCATAGCAATAAGTCTAGGCTATAAGATGGATAATCAAGCATTTTCCAGTGCATTTCTATCAATTTCTGCTGCGTTACACCTTCTATGTGGGGCCTAGCATTGTTGCGGAAGATCAACATTTCATGGATGGGACAATCTTGTCTTTTGCATTAACACTGAAGTGTAACTTAGACCAAAAAACTGCAGTAATAGGTTGCGTTGATGTTCCGACATCCATGTGAGAAACTGACCATTAAGATCTTTCTTCAGTTCCAAAAAACTGTGGCCAACACTTACCCGCAAACAATCGAGTTTTGGCTTTCACAAGGTTTCTCTCACCTTTTCTTCTCCAATCCATACTTGCATGCTTTGATTGAGGAGTGTAATGATGCATCCATGTCTCATCTCATGTGACAATTTTATGCAAAAAGTTTCTCCCTCTTCAAAATGAGTTTGAAGCAATTGAGAAATACGAATTCATGTAGCTTTTATATCATCATTCAGAAACTTTGGAAATCGATGAGCTGAGATTTTTCTGAAGTCTGCTTTCTGATGATTGATTGGACACTTCCGTAGCTGACACCAGGCTCTTCTGAAATTTGAAGTACTGTGCAGGGTAGATCCCTTTCGATAAGCTCACAAACATATGCAATGCTTTTATTAGCCACACTAGTGCGAGGATGACAGGGATGACCTTGGTTTGCAACATGTTCTTGGCCTTGCTTGAAGTCGTTGCACCAAACTTTCACCTCTTGACCATGAAAGGGTAGCTTACCCCAAAGTGGGTATGCAGTCTGTGGGCTGGTGGTTCCCTTACTCTAGGCAATCCCATTTAATGACTTCAACTAGCCAAACACGTATAAATACCCATATACATATAAAACAATTGAGTATGGAAAAACATTTTTCCATTTTGTTTGCTAATGCAAACAATAAGTCAAATTTTATGGCTTTATCTTTAAAATTTTTACATACAGGAGATGTATTTTGAGTTTCATGAAACTCTGGTACATTGAGTATCTTACAAAGTTACTTTCATAATCAAAATGTTTGACTCTAAGTGTGAAAAATATATTGCACTCCAAGCTTAATTCGAGAAGATTAAACCATTTATCATTTGCAAATATTTATGTGCACTGCTGTTTCAAAATCAAGCATTTGATTTGATTTATGTGCATCTATGGATAATTTTAAGGACTTTAAATCTGTTACATTTTCTTCTTCCTTGTATGAAGTAAAGGAAGTATTGTAATTGCAAAAATTTTTGGGTATCATGTGTGAACAAAAATATCCATTTTGACTGCTGTCGAATCCATTTGAATGATAGTTTTGCATGACATTTGTACGTACGGACAGAATAAAGATCTCCTTTTCCCAAAACAAATTGAAAAATGTATTTAAAATAGATTCAGAAGAGATATTTTTGTAATGTCTATACGTATACACGTAACGTCTATACGTTGCATAACTCAAATATGAGTAGCTTCAGAACATTGAAATTTTGTAATGGGACTGCTGTAACATATAATTATGCAGTTCCCTTTTTGGTTGCAATCAGCTGCACCAAAAGTATATAAACATGTATAGTCTTTTGCAAAAAAATCGAAACACCAAGAAGGACTTTTGCGACCGTGACGAAATTTGGTATGCAAACACATCTTGATCAAACATGCAAATGATTGAAGTTTCGAGGCAAATGAACAGGAATTGTGATCATAGTGTGCATTTCTAGTATGCAATTTGCAAAGTATAAAACCAGTAACAGAGGTGGAAAATTTATCTTTTTTTATCAGTGCCATTGTAATTCTGTAAAGAAGCAACTAAAGATGCCATTATGACGATATCGAAGACCTTACAGACAACTAAACGCCTTCAAACGTAGTTACATTGTAGGGTTGCGTGTAGCTGGATGGTCATACCGAGCAATAGGCCGCCACCTGCAGCTTTACAGATACTGCTCTGCGAAGATGTTGGCAGCAATGGTTGCTACAAGGAAATTACCGAGGAAAGCCAAGGAGCACAAATGCGAGGCAAGATGGGATGATTGTTCGGCAAGCCCGAACCGCCCCAACGGTATCATTGTCAACTATACAACACATTACAGCCACGTCTATACCAGTACCGTCCCCCATCTCATGGCTCTTGTCTGAGGCGGGGTTATGCTCACAGAGGCCTTTAAGACGTTTGCCTTTGACCCCACAACATCGCCAGAGTTGTCTGGAGTGGTGTCACAGCCGATAATCATGGCTGCCATCAGACTGGCATCATATAGTGTTCAGCGATGAATCCTGCTTCACTCTTGAAGCAGATGACCACCATGTTCGTGTCTGGAGATGACCACCATGTTCGTGTCTGGAGAGGACGGAGCCAGCAGTCCTAATCAGCCTTTGTTTTACAAAGGCATCATTCATAACCTCTGGTGTGGGGTACTATTTCTTATGACAGCAGGTCATCTTTAGTCATCCTCCGTACATCTTTAACAGCTCAACGATGTGTTGATACCATCCTGTGGCTGGTTGCATTACCCTTCATGACACACCATCCTGGGTCCATTTTGCACCAAGATAATGCCAGGCCACATGCCGCTCTGGACTGTTCTCCGTGCTCTTCCTTGGCCAGCAAGGTCACAGACTTTTCACCACTTGAGCATTTCTGGAACATGGTAGGCTGCCAGATTCGGGCACCGCAAAATATCGCAGATCTGGAGTGACAACTGATGAATGCATGGCAGAATGTGTTGCAGGATGACATTAGGAACCTCTACCACTCCTTGCCTCGATCAACTCAAGCATGCATTGCCACCAGGGGCGGTTCGACCAACTATTAATTTTAACACTCAATGGGTGATTGTGAGCCGTGAACAGGTACTATGACCTTGATATTTTAATCGTTTTATTATCTGTGTATGAGCTATACACATATTCAGTTTCATCAAAAACAACCACTTCCTTCATGGTGCTTTGATTTTTTTGCAAAAGAGTGTATATACCCACTTTGTTGCCCGCCTTGGTGAGCTCAGTTTTTTTATTCCTATATATATGCTTTTTGCTTTAAAAGTGATTGAATTATGTTGTTCTTATGTTTCCAGTTAAGGTTTTTATACCTTTGGGTAATCTGCATGGAATAGGTGTAGAATTATCAAGAATTTAAAGTTAAGTGCTACTAAGCCTAACGCAGCTGCCATTGTTTATATTTGGAATTTTTATTAGAATAGTGAATTAAGTCAATTTCTACACCTTCAGTGTCTTTTTGCCGAGTGGGATCAAAGTAAACAGTTTTATGCCCCCAAAAATCTGTCTTCTTGCCTGCTTTCTGAATTGCTTGTTTTTGCATAGAAACTTTAATTTTAATTGTACAAATTGTTTCTGTTTTAACTGTATTTTGTGTTTTATGTTTTTTCTATTTTACAATTTTTAATGAAGATGTTTCGCATTTTATGTATTTTTACCTTGCCACAAAGTGAGAACTGAATTAATTGAATGAGAAATATATCTCTAATGAAATTTGAGGAAATAAGTCTAAATGAAATGCAGCAAAAAATGTGCATAATTTAATAGGCCATATGTTTAAGTCATGCGTGGTATCCACATCAGATTTTTAATTTACAGTGGTAGTTCCACTCGGTTGTCAAATGCAACCTGCATGGACCGAATTGTAGATGCGATTTGTTTGATTGTTTTTTTCCTCAGTTATCAAAACAAGTTTCTGTGGTAGGATTTATATTCCTTTAAAATTTTCAGTTTTACTTTTTCGTATCTTTTCAAATCTTATTAAAATATTAGCTGCTTTTTTTACCGTTGTAAATTTAACAGTATTTTTCCTTTAATTTCTTCTGGAATCTTTTTTGTTGTAACTGCATATGAGAAGAATATATTCCAAGATTCTGGTTCTGATGAAATAGGTATTTTCAACATGTTGATGCTTTCTATGAATAATTCAGTTGATGTTTCATTTTCAGACCCTACTGAAATATTTAAATTTATTCCTGTTTGTATGAGTTCTTATTCAAATTTCTGCATTAAGTCTGTCAATTAGTCTTAGGCTTTCATTGCTCCTAAATTTAATTTCTACTTCTATCTTATTTTGTTGTTCTGTTTTTTAATCTATTTGTCTTAACTCTGTGGTTATTAACTCTCTGCGTACTGCTTGATTTTGATGCATTCTGGTCCTAAAATGCAGATTTTTTTTTTAAATATTTTTTTTTAATTTTCTCTATATATTATTCACATCTTAATAAACAAAATTAGTATAATGCAGGAATTTTAATAGTTTTTTAATTTAAAAAAAACATACAATATCCTCATGTGATTTTAGTGTGCGCGGAACAAAAACTCACAGTATCTTTTTAAATTTTGATAGATATGCATGCTAATTAATTTGAACAGCTAATAATATTACCTATACTCATTTGCTATTATACAATTCTTTTTTTTTTAACATGGCTCTAAACATAATCCAACTTTACATTCTTGACACCAAATGCGAGTCTCTTTACATATCTTTTCCCTTTGTCTTTTTTGAAGAACACGCAGCGCATCGCCTTCTAGGTTCCTTTTTTATAGAATTTGGTGGTATGTGGCTTGCGAAATGCCTCCCTACAAGGCAAATAAAGTTCATATTGTCATCACTAGACCGTGTTGATGAGCATATAGCAGAAGAGTATTTGTCAGATATCTTCCATCACAGCTAGCTTGAAATCAAGAAGGAATTTTTTCGTGTTTATTTGTCTATTATATAAATTCCACATTGCTTGATCCAATATATGGAAAAATATTTTCATGTAATATTTACGAAGCTGTTTTCTAGTAGTTGGGTAGTACGATATCTCCTGATCGCATCTGTTGACACCACCCATTATAAAGTTATAATCATAAATCACTTTTGGCTTTAGATTTTCTTTTCCCGCCCCTGAATAAACTGCTACAGATGACGCATCATAAAAAGAACTTAGCATGTTTACTATTTTCTTATCATTCCACAATGAAAGAAGCAACAGCATCGATCATGCTCGGCTGTGAAGAAACAATATTACTCCCTTACAATGATATAAACCTGTAGTGCCTTCTAGGTGCAAAATGAAACATGAAATATGAGTATTACAATATTCTTAGTCTACACCAGGGGTCGCCAAAGTGGTCTATATAGACCCCTAGGGGTCTATATAGACCCCTAGGGGTCTATTTAACAACAGTAGGGGTCTATCTGACTCAAGGGGTCGAATGGGGGTCTATTGGGACTCGAAGGAAAAACAGTTCTTAATACGCAAATCACACATATCTAACTGCGTACGTAAAAATTTAAAATATTTTTATAATTGACTTAAAATTATATTCTTTATAGAAAATAAAATAATAAATCAGAAAACAATCTGCCCCTTTTTTCCTTATGGGTTTTCGTATGTATACCGTGACGTCACAACTTGACCTTGTGACCAGTTTGTAATTTGCACGACTCATAGTATGTAGCCAGAAGAGTGATTGAGGCTTATCCATGTCTCTTGCTGGCGAACCCATCAACCAATTGGGAGCCTTTGGCGCAGACTTGGCAAGCGACGACACTGCCGTTGGCTTTCTATGCATTAAGCGTGAAGGGAATCTTCAGTACTCAGTTTTCTTTCTTCTTATGTGTGTAGTTTTAGTTCTTTTAGTTTTTTTCTTTTTTATACGGCAGTTACGCATCGTGTCATTGGTTCGCCCTTTGTCTCCATCGCAAACCATGCGAGCCTTGCATATGAGTCAGATGCATATGTGCGCTTGTCCAATTCTACACTGGATGCTACAAACGCAAATATCATATGCGTTTTCAGCTATCTTTGTGAACTGTGAACAGTATTAAATGCTTGTAGTGTCATTATTACTACTATTATATCTACCGTTGGATAATTAGTTATTGTTTCTATAAAACTATACGTCTAGTTTTGATATCAATTATAATTATTGTTACTTGTGAAAAGGTAAGCTTTAATAATGTGGTTTAGTATAGTATACCAACTTAATTTTAACTTATTTACAGAACCCTAATTTAAAAATGACAGCTTCAGTATCTAAAAAGAAATGTCGGTATTATTCATTGGATTACTTAAAATTTGGATTTATTTGTTCACCGACAAATGAAACTATTCCTATGTGTCTTATATGCGAAAAAACTTTTGGAAATTAATACATGAAACCGTCAAAAATGAAAGATCATCTTGAAAGGCTTCATTCAGATAAAAAAAAAAATATAAAGAATTAGAATTTTTCAAAAAACTCAAAGAAAAATTCACATGTCGACCAACTCTAAAAAGTTTTATGAAACAGTCTACTGAAATTGAAAATGAAGGAGGATTAATTGCTTCGTACAAGATTTCGCTTAATATAGCAAAGAGGGGAAAACCTCACACAATCGCAGAAGAAATTGTAGTACCTGCAATTAAAGACGTCATTGAGAATGTGATGAAAAAAGACTACTAATGTTTTAAAGTCTTTACCATTAAGTGCAAATTCTGTAAAACGGCGTATTGATGAAATGGCTGAAGAAATAGAAAACAGTAGTTTCGGAGCTAAAAAATTGCAAGTTTTCTATACAACTTGATGAATCTGTTTTCGGTGTTTCTGCTATTCTTATGGCGTATGTTAGATATTTCAGTAAAATTAAAGGAGAAGTCATTGATGAATTTTTATTTGCTAAATATCTTGAAACCAATGGGAAGAGAGTGACAATTTTTAGATGTTTACAAGAATATTTAAATAATATGACAT
>KK118202.1:93213-128790 GCA_000611955.2 Stegodyphus mimosarum | reverse complement strand
CCGATCTTGAAGCAAAAACGCTTATTAAAAATTTGACAATACATAAATTTTGGACTAATATAAATATAAAGCAAAAATATGTGAAACTTTACGTGGTTCAGCCATTTATGCTGGCGTTTCCAAGTTCGTATATGGTTGAAGCCGGTTTCAGTTACGTTAATTCAATTTTAACTAAAAACAGAAATATATTAAATGTGGAGCTTCGAGGGGATTTACGGTTAAAATTGACTAATTTCGAACCCAATATAGCGAACCTTGCCAAGAAACACCAGGCACACTCATCTCATTAAGAAGTAAAAAATCTGTAGCTACTTTACTTACTGTTTCTGATTTATTAAATATTTAGACTAATATATAGTTTTATTTTAATTACCTGAAAATTACCTTCGTGGGGGGTCTATGGAGATTTCGAAAAGTTATATAGGCGGCGATGATCAAAAAAGTTTGGTGACCTCTGGTCTACACAGAGAAAAAGCATAATCCATATTGAAAATAAGAGAAACATACTTGTATGCGCTATTTTTCACGTGACCCGTATTACAAGACGGATTTCATATCCCGTGAAAATGGCGGGGGCTGTACACGGAGGGTTAATCGATTCACTTAACTGTTTTGCAAATTCTGGTTTTCTTTAAACATTTCATTATTTTGTATAAGACCTTCCAAATATAGCTTTAGTTCCTCTTTACTCTTCAGTGATCAGTCTGTCATTTTTCTTAGGTTTTGTAACATTTTTAATACAAAAGTAATAAAAATTTCTACCTTGATGACAATTTTTATAATTTTTGTATTAAAAATCTCATATATATTACATTTTGCGATTTATTTTGGACTTCTCAATGAGTCTGTCAACAATTATGTTTTCACGACTTCTGAAATGTGGTGCTTTCTCCCCAGCAGTGAAGTGTCAGGTCTCTGTCTTTCTTTGCTTTCATCACCGGATTACTTAATTAAATTTGAATACAGAGAGCAATTAAAAATGAGAGAAATAAAGCAGCAGTTTTTTCCCTCTTAAATCTCTCATCCGTACATGAATTGCAAAAATAGATTCATCCATTAATTTTAAAATTTGCTAATCTTTGGTAGTACCAATTGACTGACCTCCTTTCCTTAGGATAAATCAAATTATCCATTAAAAAGTACCCATTTTTATTTGTTTCAGCATCTTTAAGAATCCACATTAAATTTTGAAATTTCTCTGCTGTTCTTCAAAGATACTAGCCTCACATTTATTTCATTTTCACTTCCACTTTAATCCTGAACATAGCAATCCAAATTTATTCTGACAAACAGGCTTGACTGCATGGCGGTTTTCCTTATGTGAATGGGAGTTGCCTTGTCTTGCTTTAACCAGTTAATATAACCTAATGATAAAATTTTTCTTTCTTTCTGACTTAAACAAATCAGTGCTCCTTTCACTTTCTAATTGTTTTACCTTGCTGAGTCCATTTGTTCCAGTAAGTATTTAGTTTCTATTGCTGCCAACTCCTCCATGTGGATCTGACCTGCACCCCCCTCCCCTCAAACTTTTGTATTTAGCTGCTTGCACATTTTCATACACAGCTGGCATTATAATACAAGGTGTAGCTAATTTATCTAATTTATAGTAGAAGATAATACATCTGCATTGTTGAACAAATAATTTGGCTTTTCTGATTTTAATATGAAAGGCAAGGTTTTTAAATCCACTATGATTTTATCTCTAAATATTGATATAAGCTGTGCTTTAAAGCGTAATCATTTTAAAAAGATTGTGGTGTCTGGTTTGTATTAATTATTGGCATTTTTGTTGTGCTGTCTAAAGTCAGTGATGCACTAATTGACTAACTCCCAAACCTTCTCTTTATGATAAATTAAGTTATCCATTAAAATGCCCATTTTTGTTTCTTTTAGCTGTTTAAGAGTACTGCATAAAGTCTTACAATTTATGCCACATAAAAAATGTGTTGTGAATGAAATCTAATCTAAGCATTCCTGTCTTGCAACTTAGCAGAAATATCTTCAATTATTATCATAATTGTAAATGTGGCCTTGAGAAAATATCCAGGTCTTTGATGATAGTTTAATTGAGATAACTGTTTTTAATTCTATAGTAAGAGAGAGGTTAACAACTGTTTTTAATTCTAGCATAGTAAGCGAGAGGATAAAAATGTTAATTATCTTAAATTTATTTGAAACTTTTAGTATCTCTGACTAACACTGGTTGACTGAAAAGACTGCATGTAACTTGTAAATTTCAACCTTTATAATAATATAAGTTAGGGACGACATGTTTCAGATGCTTTTTCCTGAGCATTGTATTGCATTTTAGAGGATTAATTTGCTTTTGGCATATCGTTATTCTTTGAAAAAGCATATCTCTTTTCAGTGAAATTTAGAATTGAATTTTGCCACTTGTGTAAGTCTGCATATGTCTTTCATATATATATAATAATAGACCTGTAATTCTGAAATGTTTACAGTAAGTGCACATACATCATAATTGTTTCTGCAGTTTTACGTGAAATATTTCTCTTAGTTTTGATTACATTAAATGTTCATTTAGTATTCAAAATTCGAGTAGTCTGATTAGCTCTCATCAATATTCATATGAATTTAGATATTTTAATACATATATGAATAATTTTGTGGGATAAAAAATTTTGAAACATTCTAGGCTTTTAGACAATGCTGTAGTCATCTAAATTTGCATCAAAAGAACCATCAAAATATTATTGTAATTTTTTAAAGATGAAATAAAAGGGTTTAATGCTATTCTATTTAGATTGAAAAAGCCATTTTATTAAAAACACCATAACTCTGTTGAATGCAATGTATGAAATAAATTAATATACAAATGTTAATTAGTAAATTGTCAGGAATTGATAGTGATATAGTATTTTTAAGACTTCACTAATTTTAAATATATTGATTAGTTTGTCAGTAGTTGTACATTTATTTAATGAATTATAAATTAAATGATTCAGTATGATATTTGATTAATAATCTGTTCAGTAAAATAAATGTGAGGAATATAATATGAATGAACCAACCTTCTTTAAAAAATTATTCTTGGAATTTTTTCCCATTTAATATCTCAACAGAAATTCTGCTTATTTCTCATTTGAAGGCAATATACACAGTCCAGTCACATTAATGTGACCACCACGTACTTTCCATGTCAGAGTTAAATAACCAATCACAGAAGGCAGGTGGCAGCACAGTGCAGTTGAGCATATATAAAGGGTGTGTGAGGGCTTCGGAAAACATTTCAATCGTTGGCGTAATGCAGAAACGAAGCGATTTATCCGACTTCCAAAAGGGCATGATCATTGGCTTTCGGGCCAAGGGTGGAAGCATTTCCGAAACGGCTGAGTTTGTGAACTGTTCGCGTGCCGCCGTGGTAAAAGTGTACCGTGCATGGCAAAATGGGACTGTCCAAAATCAGCGACGTGGCAAATGTGGTGCACCACGGGCCATAGATGACAGAGGCGAACGACGGTTGCGGAGATGCGTTCGGGCAGATAGACGGGCTACCGTTGAGCAACTGACCACCAAAATGAACCAAGGGGCTACCAAAAGTGTCTCCCAAAGTACTATTCAGCGAACATTGCTGCGTCTGGGCCTCCGAAGCAGACGCCTGGTTCGTGCACCTATGCTGACTGCTGTTCATCGACGGCGAAGGCTAGAATTTGCACGCCAGTACAGCAGCTGGACGTCCACTGAGTGGCGACAGGTTGCGTTTTCGGATGAATCGCGTTTTATGCTCCATCGGACAGATGGACGTTGGCGTATAAGGCGTGAAACCTCTGAAAGGAACCACCCTGCAACCATTGCCGGAACGGTCCAAGCTGGAGGCGGGAGCATTATGGTCTGGGGAATGTTTTCCTGGCATTCTCTAGGTTCACTGATCATTGTGGAAGGCACAATGGATCAATACAAGTACGCATCTGTCCTTGCGGACCATGTTCACCCCTACATGCGCATTGTTTTTCCTCAGGATGATGGCATCTTCCAGCAGGACAATGCGAGGTGCCATACAGCTGCCAGTGTACGTGCGTGGTTCGAAGAGCACCAGGATGAGTTTACCGTCCTCCCCTGGCCAGCAAACTCACCTGACTTAAACCCAATCGAGCATCTGTGGGACCATCTCGATCGAGTTGTTCGTGCCATGGATCCTCAACCGCGTAATCTAGCGCAGCTGGCCACGGCATTAGAGTTGGCATGGCTCAACATCCCAGAGAACACCTTCAGGGACCTATGTGACTCTCTTCCTGCACGTCTCGCAGCAGTCCGCTCTGCGAAAGGTGGTTATTCTGGCTTTTGACAGATGGTCACATTAATGTGACTGGACTGTGTATTATAAAAATTACTTTTCTAATATGATGATTCAGTTTTCGAAGAATATTCTGAAAAACACATTGATATTTACATGTCTTTAAAAGCTTATTTCTTTGCAGCATCAATTTATGAACTGTTGCTTTTTATTTGTTTAGGAAAGATGATGGTATTCTAAGGCAGATGAATACAGAACAAGTAATTATTATTATTTTTTTAAATTTTAGTTACATATATATGTATATGTTACTGTGAAAGACCGAAATGGGAGAATGTCGACTTTCACCAGAGAATGTCAACATTCACCAAATACGTCGGTGAAAGATCGACTATAACATTGCATTCTTGTACATTCGGACTCTCACCTTTGTATGTCGATAATCACAGATATGTTCTGGTGTAGGTAGAAAAGAGAGGAGTAGTCAAAGAGGCGACTGGCTGTTTTCCATAAATGCAGTTGTAAAAAAGCAAGGTTCTCTTGTGCAATTCAAAGTGTCTTAATAGTTTAAGTTGTTGCAATAAATAAGATTTGAATCACATAATTTAGTAAGTTTTTTATTGCTATTATTTTATTTTCTCATTTAGAACCTACTGTATAATTAAGTAAGTTTTTAACTTCTATTATTTTGCTTTCTCATTTTGAATGTACTGTGTGTTTTAAGTTCTTATGTTATTAGAATCTTATTTTAAATCTCAAGTTCGTTTTTTCGCGACTGAATTACGGAGAAGAAAATATAATATTATTATATGTTGAACATTCACCATTAGTACATGGTGAATGTCGACATATACCGGTGTAAGTCAGAAATAAGAGTATTTGGAAAATATTTTGGACATACACCAAGCGACTGTGAATGTTGAAATTCACCGGTGAAAGTCGACATTCTCCAGATTTCGGTGTTTCACCGTAACATGTATAATTCATTTGAATATAACGAACTGAAATTTATTTTATTTCATTCCAGTTATTAAAGACATTACCTGCTTTGCAAACTCAACTTGATGCTTTATTAGAATTTGATGTAAGTTTTCTGTTTTTATTTTGTAGATAGTATTTCATTTCAGGAGAAGTTATTGATTACAAAAAAATTGTATTTTATGATGTATAACATTTTTAAAAATTGTTTTTTACTTCCTATACTACTACTATATATTTAATAAAGATGGCCCAGTTTACCACAGGCTTCAAAAAGATCAGAGAAATGAGTTGAAATGTCCATTCATTCTCTGTGAAGCTTTACATCTGCAAATGAGGTATCTTTCTTCAATGCTGTCAAAATTGCAATATGTTTACATAAACAACATTTTTTATATGGCTCCAGAGTCAAAAATTAGAGGGAGTGAGATCTGGTGAATGTGGTGGCCAGGCAGCAGGTAATAAATTACTAATGATATACTCACAGAGCCGCCTGACTGGTATAGTGGTTAGTGTCACTGACTGCAGTACCAAAGGGCTTGGGTTCGAATCCTGGAGAAGGCATGGATGTTTGTAAATGTATAGTGTCCATGTGGCATGGGGGCACTCTAAATATGCAATGAGTCAAAAGTCCTTTTAAGAGGTTGGTAGTAGAGGAAGAGGGGTGGGAGACCCTCAGACCCCTTCCTACCCATCAAAATTGGGGGTGGAGCTGAGCTAAATTGCACTGTCCTCCTCAAGGCTGTTACCAACTACAGGCATAAACTTGCGTTTCTTGTCATGATGATTTTCCTGAGCCTGAGCTGACTATAGGTCAGACAAGTGAGCATTAGCAACAACAACAATACTTAGGGATGAAATGTCTGTGCAGAAACTGTTGCATGAGACATTTAATATGTGGAGATGTTCTGTCGTACATAAAAGTTGTTGTGAAACAAGTCTCTGCATAATGTTATGGTATTTGACATGTTCTATGATGGCCAGCATGTGCCAACAATAATTTTCTCAGACAAAAACAAACGACGCAAAAACTAAGTTTGAAGTGAATCTGCATCACTTCAGGCAAATGAAAAGGCATTTCCTTGGTTTTCTTTTATCCGAATGTGATAGTTTTGAGTATTTACGATTTGACTTAGATAAAAGTATGCTTTATGCTTCAAAGCATATACCATGGCCATAACACAGTTTTCGTTTAAATCAAAAAAATTTGTTGTAAACATGAGTTGCTGATTCTTATTGGTAATCAGCCTTACATTGCAAAAAAATTTTCTTTCACAACATTGTCTATGTTATTTCCCCAAAAACATCTGATTGATGCGATAGTATGTGTAAACGAATGAAAAGGAATGCCATTTTGTTCTTATATGATAATCCAGCAAATGTTTTGCTGCTGTGATTTTAGCAGAAAAGCTTTACTGCTTTTTTGTAAAGCACACTTAGCAAAATGCCGGCCATTGCAACTGATCGGAATACTTTCAATAATCCCGTGTTCATGTATAATACTATGTAGAATGTCATCGTGTTAATCCAATAAATTTTAATAGCTTGGATAATAAATTGAGTTTTAGTATTATAGCTTGCTTTCAAGTAGTTTCATAATGTATGAATAACATTCATAAGATGAACAAATCTTTGTGAATTATTAGTTTGGTTTTAGTATGTGATAATTTGTAATCTGGTTGCTAAGTTAGTTCATGTAATTAGTGAAATTTAATTTTAGGTGTCCTGGATATAAAATTTTTTGTCTAAATTAAAGTGTTCTTGAGTTTTATCTTCTGTATTTTTTAAGCATGAATCAAATTTTACTTTTGCAGAATAATTAAAAATGTTTGATGTATATTATGCAAATTTTATCATGGAATTAATAATTTAAAAAGTGTATGTGAGTTCATATGAAAGACATTTTTCACCCATTTTTTTCTTTTCCCCCCTCTTTTAATGTAGATTTGAAAATTTTGAAATGATCTTGCTCTCCTTATTTTAATGCATTTAATTTGCCTTGTTGATGTATTGAAATTTAAAAAATTCATATTTTCGAGTTATTTTAAGATTTGAATATTAAATTTCAGTGTTCAACAAATGATTTGTGCAATGGAGTGGTCAATGCTTGTTTTATGTTACTTTTCCGAGACCTCGTTAGGCTATTTGCATGTTACAATGATGGCATTATAAATCTTCTTGGTAAGTTTGAATATAAGTTGTATTTCTATGTATTATAAAATCAAAATCTTATGTTGAATTTTGTAGCTATATTGACTTATGTAAGCATGATACTTCTCAGTGTTTTACAAGATAGATTTTATACCAGAAAAAGATTTTTGTGACTGTATTGTAATTGCATATTGAACTCATTTAAGTTTGAATAGAATAACTATTTGAATTTATACTAATGGGCAAAATTTTAGCAATAAATTAATTTTTAAACATACAACCATGAAATTGTTGAAAAGGGTTTTTTGCGATCGTAAAAGTGACACATATGCGGATATCGGCACCATGACGTCAGAGGATACATCAAGGCATGCAAAATACAAGGAGTTGGTGCAGGCAGGAAAAGGCAGCTTAAAGAAGGAAAAATGCATTTCCAGGCATTCTCCTGCAAGTGCGACTGTATGTGCAATATGGTAACAAGAAAACATCAGTATGCCTTTACATGCGGTAGAATGATTGGCAAGCATGAGGAGGGATGTAGTTTGTCTGTTGTCCAGGAGTTTGGAATTGCTGGTGGTTGTACGCACGCACGCACGCAGGTAGACAGAGACAGACACCAAAAAAAAAAAAGTGATGACTGATGGTCGATACATCGTCTTGCAAAAAGACGTTGAAACCATATAGTGAGCAACATTCCTCAGGGGTTGTACACGGCAACCAGACAACAGGTGTCCGAGTTTACTGTTGCCAGGCAACTTTATGAAGGTGGTCTTATTCACCTGCTGTCCTGAATGCTGCATACTATTGACAGCAGCACAGTTTACAGTTGTGTCAAGAACACAAAGACTCAACACCTCATCAGTAGTCACATGCTCTTTAATGATGATGGTGGTTTCAGTCTGATAAATATTTCTCAGTGGTAGTTAGTCGATGTGGAGAGTGGTAGAGACATGCTTTTATTCCATGATCTATTCCCTGTTCTATTAATAACAGGAAAAGAGATCATTGGGGTGGTCCTGGCATACTTGTATGGGGAGGCATTATGAGGAATAGAAGAACAGAGCTGTGCATTTTCAACAGGGGTTTACTTATTGAGATTGTTACTGTGATGAAGTTAGCCTCCCCCACATGCTTCTTTTCTGGGGTGCCATTGATTTTGACCTTTTTTATGGATGACAGTGCACGGTCACACAGGACTCGTGTTGAAGATCTCCTGGAATGTGAATATCCACAGAATGTATTGGCCATTGTGTTCCCTTGATTTAAATCCTATTGAACATAATGTGGGAGGCTTTGGTGAGGTACTTGACAGTACAATCTTCCAGAGAACACCAGACAACTAAAACAGATGTTTCTTGAGAAGTAGGACCTTAATAACAGCTACATAATGGGGTGTTGACAGATAGTGCAACACTACCATCACAGTTAGAAGAGGTCATAGCCCTTGCTAAAGCTCTTTGGTTTGTTGTTCTGTCTGTTGCCCAGACAGTTTTTGTATCAATGTCATTCTGTTCATAAAGCCTTTTTCTGTTCATTCCATACTGTATGCCTCTTATTCATTTTTTACGACTATGCTTTCCTCATCTTTTAAGTACATTGTGCCTTTAGTATGAATTTCATGTCTCCCAGGCAATTTTTTGTGGAATTACAGCCAAAATCAGAAAAGTTGTGTAAGTATTGCATATTAGTGTATTTTGGAGGCACAGACAATTGCGAAAAAGTTGAAATGAAATGGGTTTGCAAAGCATATTATGACTAGCTTTTTGAAGGGAGAAAGCCTTTGTGGAGGAGTTTTTGAAAGAAATTGACTTATATGTGGGATAAACCATGAAAATGGTTATGCAGCCAGATGGATTGGCAATATTTGAACCTGGGTATAGTTATCAGTGTTCAGCAGTTTTATTTTCTCATCTAGTGGGTCATATGCACAATGGAAAGGTTTTTATAATGTAGAATGCTAAGCAGAACATTTGTCATATTTTGGATGCATCCAAGAATATGACAGACAGAATTTAACATAAGCTGTCACTGGAAATTTCAGCTCCCTCTAAGATATGGCAGCAAGTTGCTAGTAAATATCTCCTTTTCGTTACGACCATGCATACAGCCTTTGCCATTTTTTCTTTTTTCTTTTTTTTTGTACACTCAGTCATGTATTAGTTTCAACTAGTATTCTATGTGGCTTTGATCAACAAAATTGTCATTGACTGAAATAATAGTTTTTGAAAAATTAATTCACTTTTCTAAAATAGAGGAGGAATGCAAGACACTGGTATCCAGATAGTGGCAATTACTTTGCAAAAACCAGAGTTCCTGATAGGAGTTGATGCATAAGTATCTAATAATTTAATAGGGAACTACACTGGTGTGCAAAAATTAAGGACGAAGTCGAAAAATTAGCATATCAGCTGAACGAAGAGGCAGAGCGGACAGAAAGACCAATGAGGAGATTAAGTAAGGTGATGTACAGTAGCACATGCGCAGATATGCAGGTAGACGTAATGGAGGAGTGTGAGTAGTATAAAGCATTTTGTCGGTGCAAGATCAGTATTTCTGGCAAAGAGATTGCACGCCGTATAGCAGTTAAAATCACACCGAGTTGCTGCCTCGGCAAGAAATGGCGAATAATCAATCTGTTAGACAACATCTGGATGCTTTTACCTGAGGTCGAATCATTGGGAAGTTGGAGGAAGGCCGCAGTGTGACAAGTGTGGCTGCAGAGTTCGGAATTGCTCACAGCATCATTTCACAACTTTGGAGACAATTTCAAACTACAGGAACAGCTATCCGGGGGTTTAGAAGTGGTCGTCCACGAGGAACCACACCCACAGATGACAGTATATTGCCTTATAGGCCAGAAGAAACTGGCGGCAGACAGCGGGAGAAATCGCTAGACACACAACACAGGCGACTGTACGACCGATATCGCGTTTTACCGTGGCCAGAAGACTGCATGGTGGTGGTCTGTTTGCATGACGCCCTGTATGGTGTGTACCTCTAACGCCTGCCCATCGGAGAAGGCGTTCTCTGTGGTGCCGGGAACACCGGAATTGGAGAGACAATGAATGGGGACGAGTACTCTTTACAGATGAGAGCAGATTTAGTCTGAGTTGCGATTCTAGACACATACACATCTGGACAGAGCGGGAAACATGCAATAACCCCTTCAACATCATCAAAAGGGACCGTTTTGGAGGTCGCGGAGTTCTCATTAGAGCAGACATAATGCTTGGTAGCTGGATCGACCTTCATATCTCTCAAGCAGGTTCGTCACCTGGGACTGCTATTGTAACGAGGTTCTTCTTCCTTACATGCGTCTTTTCACAAGGGCTATGGGTCCTCAGTTCCTCTTCATGGTCGACAACGCTCCACCTCATCGCACAGTTACTGTCGAAGAGCTGTTGGAGAGTGAAGATATTGAACACATGGATTGGTCAGCAAGGTCTCTGGATCTAAATCTCGTCAAGCATGTACGGAACTTACTAGGGAGACCCATGGCAGCACGTAACTTATCGCCTGTAACGATTCCGAAACTGCGATTGGTGCTACAAGAGGAACGAGCAGCAGTGTCTCAACAGCTCATTAACAACCACATATCCAGCATGCACAAGTGATGTGAAACCTGCCTAGCAGTCGGGAAGATCATATCCCCTATTAAAGACTGGATGTTTCTTACTGGACACCCATCACAGGGACGTTTCGGCCTTTAGTCGCATTGCGCTCCATGTTACTTTTTCAATAAAGTTTCTTTTTATCCCTCTGATTTCTCTTTTAGTAAGTGTTGCTTACATTATTCATGTCTTTACGTATTGGGGATATTACGGTATTAAATGTGTTGATTTGGAAAGCTTTTGTACAAAGTTATATTGAAAAAACCGTCTCGTCCTTAATTTTTGCACACCAGTGTATATTTGACATTACAGTAAAAGCCCATCTATCCCACCTTTAACTAACTGGAAAGCTCAAGTAACTGGAGAAGTTTCATAATTTCATTTTTTTTAATATCCTTTTCAGAAAATTAAGGAAATAGGGCACTTGTTAAGCCATTAAAAAGCACACACAACTCTTGAATTCCATCCGATAGTTTCTAAAATGTGACTAGAATTACACAGCTTTCTTTCAGAGCTGTGTCAGTCTATTCACATTCGAGAATAACACAGCTTAAGTTGTAAAGACACACCTTCCACAGAACTGTGTAATTCTATTCACATTTGGAGAATTACACAGCTTAACTTGTAAAGACACTTCTCTGTCCTATTGTATCCATCTTGTCATTCCAAGAAATCATCCTCAGAATAGGATACAAATCATAGAAGTAGGGGGTTAATATCAAAGAAGTTCTAATTGGATTTCCCATTAAAAAAACTGTTACTAGAGAACATACGAGAAGTTTGTGTACGCAGCTGGATTTTAATTTATTGCGATCACTAGGCTCCCCAGAATGTGTGATGTTATGGGGTGTTACTAGAATAACAAGGCTTCTCAGTTCTGTTAAATGCATTTTGGTTCCCCTTGACATTTTCAACAAAAGACTTTAATTGCAGCACCAATAATGTAAAATCATAATGTCACATGATCATAAGATCATCATAGTTTTATGTAAAGTGGATTAATTTTCGATAACCAGTTTAGTTTGGGTAAAGAAAATATGAGTTAACTGTTATTTATTTGCTTCCCCCTGCAGTGTGAAAAATAGTTACAGTTTGAGATCTCCCTTCTATATAACAACATTAAGTATTTTTAAAGTTATGAGATCCTGACGTCAAGAAAAATGTGGTTGAATTAGATGATATGGAACTTCATTCAAAATAAGCATAAACAAATGGGGATAAAGTGTGAAAAATTATGATGTGCAGTTTAAGTTTTTTATACACTATATCCAAGACTTGATGATTTTCATTAAATGACTTTCCATAATCATCATGTTTCCTTTAAGCTTCCGCTGGAATGATTGGCCGCATGTTTGACACCTCTGCCGACTTTAATAATTGACAGCCAGCATTTTATAATTGGATAAGATGCTTTATTTTCCGACTTTAAAGGCTGACAAAATAAGTCTAATTTTGTGTACAAAAGGAATTTCTTTTTTGGAATCTTACATATTTTAAAACATAGACTTCTGATGCTGAAGCTGATAACAAAGAAAATGAGTGATTTTAGATTTTTAAATTGGAAATTTCTTTCTCCATTCACATAGCTTTTCTACTGTGAATTGCATTTGTATACACTCAACCATTCAGAAATTTCATGTATCCAGAATTTGGCATTTCCCGAGCATTTCGGGTAGTCGAGCTTTTACTGTACATTAAAAATGAATTGAAAACAAAATGAATCATATATAGGCAACATAATAAATGTTATGTACCTTGAAGCACGTTTATGGAATTTTATCTGTGTATTTTTGTTATTCTTGAATATTCCATTTATATTGAATGAAATTTAATGTTTACAACTGTAACAGTTGGCAAAAATTTATGCAAGTTGTAACTTTGTAAATTACAAAATTGGTTGCAATATGAAGATGGCTGAAAGGAATTAAGATTTCCCATGGTGGTTGTAGCATGGTACTTAAATGCGTCATATTAAAAAACAGCTATTTGAGCAATGAATGATATTTAGCAAGTGATAGTATTACAAAGCTGCATTCGTGAGCATATTACATCTGTGTACTAAATATTATTACAATAAACCGATTATTTTTCAAGATTTCACGTATTTTGTGTTTTTAAATTTTAATATTGGACTAAAAACTAAACTTTCAGATAAATCTGAAATTTAAAAAATTAAAGGAGGAACTGGTAATTCTAAGAAGAAGAAATTCTTTGAAGGAGTATTAAATATATTAACAAAGAAGCTAATGAGATGGTGACTAACAAGAAAATTTATTTGTTTAATCAAGAGAGGAAAGAAACATGCCAATGCAAATTTATGTTTGGTGTAGATTTTAATCTAAATTTTAAAAAAAAAAAAAAAAAAAAGAGAAGGTAGTGCATATAAATAAAATTCGAAAATATCTGAAAAATTTCAAATTAAAAACACGTAAAAATTATGCATATTTTGTATTTGTAATATATAATGGTTGTTATATTTTTAAAATCAACGTAAGGAATTATATGTATTAATCTGTTATTTTGTTACTACAAAATGCAATTAGATTGAGATTTTAATAGTGCGTTTTAATGAATGTTTTTAAGAATAAAATTTTTTTAAAATTATGATTATGTAAATCATTAAAATATATGGCTGTTATGTGTGTAAAATATGATTTAAAAATGGTTTCCTGATGCAATGCTATACAAGCCAGTTTCCCTTAGAAAGTCCTCCACAAAGGCATCCTTCCCCTTAGGCATATAGCATTCAAGGCTTTGCTTTAATCACATAAGCCAAACCAAACCTAATGTAATGCTCTTAATGCATTTCAAGAAGTTGGTTTTATTCTTAATCTTATTTCTCAGATTATATTTAATAATAATGTATCCTGCATACTTCTGTTTTATTCTTAGAATAGTGTTAGAAAAGTAAAATTGATTCGATAAATAATTGTTTTAATTTACTAAATTCCTATTCCAGTCTGCTGATAGGTCTTTATTTTTTTCATCGATGGTCTTTAAAGGTCCTTGATTTTCATGTTAAAAAGTGTGGAAGAACCTTCTCTATCCCCCAAATAACTCTGTATTTTAACATTTTAAAAGAATTTTTTTCCCTTATGTAAGCAAAAATGTCTTATATTTGAGATTCTTGCAACAAAAATTACGTAAATCAAAATACCCTTTTAACCCTTTCATCACTAATTTATTTTTTTACGACTTTCTGTGTCTGTGTTGTATTATATGTTCCAGCTTTATGTCATACAGATTTAATAAAGTTTCCCTGAGGTGTCTCAAACAAAGGTGTTTTTTTTTTTTCCTTTTGTAAAGGGAATACATACATATGTCCCAACAGGCTATAAATGTTAAGGGATATTTATGATTTAATGGTAGTGAAAGAATTAAATCACCTGAAGAATGTTAATATTTATATGTGCTGTTTAATTATTTTTTAATGTTGGAAATTCAGTTTATTCTATGATTAACACTTATATATTGTTTTAAATTGAATGAATCTGTTAAAATTGTAGAACAATAATTGTATACTCTTGTGCTAAAAAATTCTTGCATGTAAATTGGTAATTGCAATTTATTTATTTATTAAATAATTATTTTTCAGAAAAATATTTTGATATGAATAAAAAACATGCTCGAGATGCTCTAGATATCTACAAAAAATTTCTGATTAGAATGGATAGAGTTGCTGAATTCTTGAAAGTTGCTGAGGTAAACTTTTCATTGAATTATTTAGAGCTTTAATGTTTAAATCGGTTTTCTCCACTTTAGACGTAAAGAAACAGTTTCATTTTTGTAACATCATGGACCCGTATATATGTCTATTTAAAAACGTAGATGTGGGCATTAAAGTCTTAAGAAATACTTTCATTTACATTACATATGAGAAAGCAAATCTAACGACCTCTTTGTTTAGCTAGTAACTAAGCATTGGAAAGGAAATTAAGAAAAGAAAAGTTATTTAGAATGTTTTTGTATGTGTGGAATAGAAAGACAATTCAGTGTTTTTAAGAACCCTCCTAAAAATTGTTCCAAAGCAAGCAAGAACTATATTTAACGAAGTAATCTGGCAACAGAATAAGAAAGATATTGTTTGAAATTGTAACTTGTATGTTGCTCAAGTGTTTTTTCTGTAATAAAATAGTCTAATCTTAAGCAGTGGTTGGTGTTTCATCTAAAGCTTTGGCAGTAATAGAATATTGCCGTAATACAAAGTTCTGAAACTTTTTTCAGGAAATGTTTCATTGTATGATTTATATTTTATGTTCAGTATATTTTAAACAGTGAAGAATACATTGTGTATAAAAGTAAAACTCTTGCTTGGTTAATTTTAACATCTTTGGTTGAATTTTGATTGCATTAAAGTTTATATAGTGAAGTCTATTTTGGTAAAATACTTTACCAAAATAGGAAAGTAAGTATTAAAGAGGTAAGTAAGAAATAAAGTATTTTACCCTGGTAAAATCCTTTACCAAAATAGAAATGTAGGGTAAGGATTTCCATTTGATCTTTAAATGAAATTAATACTGTTTTTTATATATTTTTCTGTTATATTATTTCCAAGCATTCAGTTTTGTAACTTAATATATGTCAATAACTTTTAAATGCATTTCATCAGTTTTCTGTCCATGTACTTATTTAGTTTACTGATTTTTGTTAGAACTAATGCGTAAAATCTTTTTCAGAACATTGGTATCAATAAAGGTGACATACCTGATTTAACTAAGGTAAGGTTAATTTTTTAAAGAAATATACATTGCTTATCCCAAGACACATTTTCTCTTAAATTTGAAATATGTGCATTAAAGCAAACATTAAAGATGCTTAACCACAATAATGCTTGGCCTCCTTTTTAAAATAGTGTATATTTTTACCATAAATTAAGCCATTGTGACTTTTTATATATTTAATTTACTATCAATATATTCCCCAACAACATCTGTAAATGTTTCACATTGCTTAATGTTTTAGTCAATCTAATGTTCAGCTCAATTTCCTTTTTTTTTTTTAATTATACCTATAGTTTTAATTTTTGGAAATTATTCTAATTTTTATTGCATGCTTCCCGTAGATTTATTATTTTATTTTTTGGAACTCCTTTTTTCACCATTTTAGTTGGCACAACGTTGTGGGAATCTCCCTATCTTTAGTTCTAAGCATGTGAGTCATTTATTTTTCTTTTTGGTTTTTGTATGGGGTATTGAATTTCCTTTTAAAATTAGCATTTGAATATTTTTTTGGCCCAGATTCATTTCCTTTTTAAATGTAATACTAAAATTTAAAAGTACTCATTGATTTTTCGTTTAAAAATTGCACTAACACGAAGGGCATGAATGTTTCTTTAGTTATTTTACATTGTCTTTACATTTCTTCAAATTAATGCTGAATGTGCTGGATCTTGCTACTCACACAGATCATTTTATTTTAAATACTACAAATTGTTGTGTGTGTGATTACTAAAGTTTTTTTTAGTTCAACCTTTATCTGAATAGGATAAAATTGGACACAATATCTATTAAAATAAAATTTATGCTATTTTATCTTTTATGAAGGCTCCCAGTAGTCTTCTGGAAGCTCTAGAGCAACATTTAGCCACCTTAGAAGGAAGGAAAGGTTCTACATCAGCTGCATCTGCTGCTGCGAGGTATAATGCTAATTAATTTTATTAGTTTGTTATCTCAGTTTTCATGCATTAAAGCATTTAAAAGTAAAATTTTATTTAGTTCAGGCATAGTTAGATCAACTTTGATCTTTTTGTATAATTTTTATAGCTTCCCTTTTAATGAATCCTCAGTGCCTGTTCCTTTTCTGTTTTTTTCTGCTTTGAATTTAACAAATGTAATATATTTGTCGATGTTGTTGTAAAATATGTAAATGTTTTTGGAAGCATCATTCATAATTTTTCTTGTAGCTACACATTCATGTGATTTTTTGAAATTATATATTTATGCATTCTTTTTTTGCCTCTGCCTGAAAGGCATGTCAATCTGCACGTATAGTTTGATTTATTCTTTGAAGGATCTGTATTTTTAATCGAGATATTTCAAGATATTTATGCATCCTTTTTTGTGCCTCTGCCTGAAAGGCAGAGTAACAATGCATGTATTCTGCATGTCTAACTTGATTTATTAGCTTTCTGAAATTTTTGATTTTTAAAGAGAATACTGAATATTATGAGTGGTGGATATTAAAAGT
This sequence comes from Stegodyphus mimosarum, assembly GCA_000611955.2. Classification (NCBI taxonomy): domain Eukaryota; kingdom Metazoa; phylum Arthropoda; class Arachnida; order Araneae; family Eresidae; genus Stegodyphus; species Stegodyphus mimosarum. The sequence continues at coordinate 111,609 of KK118202.1, read as the reverse complement.
TTTTATATTATTAACAGTAAGGATGGACTTAATTGAAATAAAATTTACATTTTAATGTGTTTTTGTTAGTCATGTAGTATTTAGTTACATTGGTGATTTACACATGTAAGGCTTTGTTTTTGTTTGAAATTGTTACTATTAAGAATGAAGAAAATAGTTGGCTGGACTGAATTAAAATCAGAATTATGGTGGAAGCCTGATATATTAATGAGAATTTATCAGGAAGCTGAGTATGTGGTAATGAGAACTTTTATCTGTGGTTGGAGTTGTTTATGTGTCTTAAGGATAGTTAACTTCATGGCAAATCTTATAAGCTTTATCGCAGTCTCTGTGTTATACATTCAGTCAGGTCTTGTGTATAGATACTAGTATATCACATGTTTCACTGTCTGCCATCATCGCTTGGCTGTATTCAGAAAATTTTAAATCTTGCAAGACAGAAATCTGTGTGAGTTATACTTTTTAAAAAATATTAATGCTTGTAATTCAAATTCACCAAAAAATGTATGTGATAAATATTTTAATGAAATTTTGCATATTAATGGAACATTTAATAAATTAAAAGTATCATGCAGTAGTCAATTAAAAAGGAAAAAAATATAGTTTGAGCTAATCATGTAGTTTAAAACTTTATTGCTTGGTATTTTGATGTTGATGTCCACAAATTGAATATTAATTTAAACTAAAACTACATGTCTTCTGTCCTTAAAATTAACTCACTTGAGTATATTCTAAAAGGTTGAAGTACAGTTGGATGATGCAATGTGGTTCTTATCAACTTATTTTCGGAAACAAAAGTATCACTGGTTTGATTTTGGATAACTTAGTACTTCTGTGCTGTGAACAATTTGTATTTATATGTGCCACTATAACATTTTAAAATAAAGGCATGTAATGATTGATCATATTTGCATAAGGTGCTTTTCTACACATTTACTTGCTGGCCTGTTCATATGTATGTTAATTATTTATCGTTTCAGACGTTTTAAATGTTTTTCATTACTATTGAAGTAAGGTTAATTTTGAAAAAGGGCTCTTTTGTGCTTTTTAAGATATATTTTGAATAACTCGTAATAAGTATTTTCAGATTAATAAATGACAATCAAAAACTTGCAGGATCTGTGGGTATGTGGAGAGTGATCAGAAATTGTTAGCTTGTTGATCTTGGCTGATCATGTAAATCACTGTTAGATTTTCCAAAAAATTTATTTCCTCATTATTAAAATTATTTCAGATATTAATTTAACCTTATCTTTCATTGTAATGATTCATTCCTATTAAAAAGTAAACTTTTTTTATGTTAAGCATGTAATGCATGATTGCATGATTTATTATATAGTAATGCACTTTTTATTTAATTTGGTTTTATTGCATGCTTCTTGTTTATTTATGCTTTTTCTTCCCCCACTCCTGGTTTTTATCCTTGCCTGCAACTTTATTCAATTTGCATCTTACCTGCTGTATCGTAATAACTTTAAAAAAGAGCTACAAACTTGCGAAATGCTGTATCTGCTTTATCACATACGAGCAATGCGTTCAGCAGTGCTGGAGAGAATTCAACGCAACAGGAAGTGAATGGGGTCAAAGTAGATGAAAGTGTAAGGAAGGCTGTTGAAGAAGAAGCAGAAGTTATGAATCAGCTTAAGGTAACCAAATTTCCCATAAACTTTCATTAATCATAAATGAGAAATATTATTTAGTTTTAATGCATTTTCATATGAAGTTAACGAAATGTTCTTTCATGTCCCGTCATAAGCATGGTTGCAGTATTTGCACCAGTTTCATCAACAGTTCTGTTTTCAGGAGAGTCAGAAGCAAATAGCGTTTCATCCATATTTATTATCTATAATGGAAATTTTTCTTTTCAATAATATCTGACATATATTTTAGAAAATATGCTTTTTTCATACCAGTCCATTGGTAATTGTTGCTTGACTGTTATTCTAGTACTTATAGAAATATTTTTTCTTAAATCTGCTACACGAGCAAGTCCCTTTTTTGAAGTCATTTATATTCATTTGTTTCACCATAAATTTTGCTCATAAGTGAATTTTTATAATCAAAATTTCCATTCCCTTTCCTTTGTTGCTCCTTTATTCAGTTTGCAAGGTCATCCTCTAGATTTGACCACCTTACAGTACTACTTCTTTTGGCTTGATTCTGGTATAGCATATTTTTAAGTTCCTTTTTTCAGTTTTCCAATGTTGAATGCACCTCTTGTCCACTTCAAACTCTTTAGCTGCTGAACAAATTGGAAACAGAGCTGTCATGCTCTGTTTCCAATTTGTTCAGCACAGGAAATTGCATTAAACTTAAAGCTAGCAGTATAGCTTCTGTACTGTTTAGGTGCCATTTTCAAAAATTTCCTTCTTGCTTAAAAGCCATCCAATTTATACCAAAGCTGTGGGATCTGTATCTGGTGGCATGCCAAGAATTGATTCATGTTGAAAGGGGAATACATCAGAATTTATTATTGCAGCACAGGTGAAGTCATGCCCCCATTTGATAAAATCTGTAGTAAATTTACAGTGGAAAGGTAGAAGGGAGGGGAGATAATGGGTCCTGGAAGATTTATCACATGACAGAACAGAGATTACTCAAACTGATGAGAATGCTGATTTGAGCGGAGACAGAATATCGTTGTTCCAAGATCCAGTTTAGGGTGAATAACACACATAGGTCCATTGGAGGGAAAGAATGTAAACAAAATAAAGTCTGTAGAAAGCAACTGAGTGGTCTTTTTTGTGAAAATGGTACCAAGGTCATTCAAGTTACATGTAATGACATTTTAGAAAATATTTTTTTTTTAATGTACATGAGTGCCACATCAGTAGAAGCACCACACCGGCTGAAAATTTAAGTTTTAAACACGTAACACCATGCCGTTTCTTCTGGAAATTATGGTAATACCCCATGCTTGCTTTTTATGGCTAATTATGGCTTCCAGCATATTTGAATTTAGGGCAATAATTTATTCATGCATTTATAACAGTTTAAACAAGAGAAATATGTATCATTCTTTTCTTGGTGTGAATTAATTTAATAAAATCAAAGAAGGAATTCAAAGTTTTGAAGAATCTAACCAAAATTCATAGAATCCTGAAAATTATTGAGTTTCAGAAAAAGGCTTTAGATTGTAGTCTTTTTGGTGTGTTAAGAATATACTTTTCGTATACTCAGTATGCTGATCCTAGGTTAAATCTTTGCACAGATATGCTTCAGGGTAGAAATTATGAAAATACCGTAATTTCCGGAAGAAACGCCTCTGCGCTTATGTGTTTAAAACTTAAATTTTCAGCGGGTGTGGCATTTCTACCCATGCGGCGTTTAGGTGCACTAAAAATATTTCCTATGATGATCATTGTACATAGTTTGAATGGCCTTCATTGTGTATAGACTGGTCCTGTTCCCACACAAAAGACATCGAAGGTCAGGGGACATTTAGTGTCTACCGAGCTACTGCACTCACCCCTACATAACTGATAGATGTGCCCACTTCTGCCCCAAACCGGATGTTTACATAGATCTGGGATACGTGGTCAGACAGTACTTGCTGTATATCGCCGTTTGACAAGAATAAGTAAATCGCTCTGGCTATCATACATTTACATTAGTCCAGCGAGGGCGCATTAAAAATCGATCAGGGGCGCCGCGTTGCCTACCCCTGGTTTAGAACATTGTAACATTAATAAATTCCATTAAAATAATGGTAATATATCGAAATTATATTTAAGAACTAACACTGAAATAAAACATTTTTATTGTTACCTGTTAAATTATAAAGTTATATTTCTTCATTTTGGCAACCTATTACAATATTTTGAATCCGAAAATAAACAAGCTAATAAATGCTAAAAAGCATAATTTACAAAAGCAAAATAGCTGTGTAATTATCTTAAAATGTCTTTTTTATTTTTTCAGGGTAAGAGTTTTTCCCCCATGTAATTGTCTCAGAATATTCAGAACTTTCAGAATGTGCGTCCATTTTCTCTATAAAATTCATTTATTTTTATTTCAAAAAAATTTTTTTTATGTGTGTGTGAAATTTTTTTTTTCGAATACTCCTTACTCTTCGCTGTTGCAGAATTGGTAGTAGCAGTCTTTCTTTCAGATTTTAGACATTGCACCTTGGAAAGAGTAGAAGGATTTGAATGCAAGATTTATAGATCTAAGATTCTAGAAGATTCCAGAAAAATGTGACAAAATGAAAAATGTTTTCATAGTATTAACTTGTAATGAAAAATGTTTTCATAGTATTAACTTATAATGAATGTATTTTACAGAATGTCTGTGATGAATTGCTTACTCTTTTGAGAATTTTTGGGAGAACAATGAAAACCTAATGTTTGAATGTTTTACTTCTGATCCTAGAAATCTTTTTCTGAACATGATTATCCTCCCCCCACCCTTTTTGTTCTTTTCCTAAGCAGAAGCATGGAAAATGCCAGTAAGGCTTCTAATGTTGGCACATGGACACGTATCTACAGAAAAGAATTTTCTTGTAAAAAAGAATTGAAAACTAACAACTTAAAAGATTATCATATCTATTTTATATATCTCAATGCATGACACGCAGGGCTGGCGTTAGGCATTTTCGTACTTGATGCAGTCTCTATGGGTCATAAATTCTGCTCCCAGTGCCTGTCCTAAATTCTAAAAGTTTTGCTATTTCTATATTTTATTGCTCTGTGCATCACTAAAATTCTAAAAATTCTGCCACACCGGCTTTGACCATATATCATTTCATATTTATTCCTAGTGTTCATATTATTTAAGGAATAAAATTAGCAGCTTCTTCTATATATTTTAAATACATGTAGTTTTTAGAATAACAAATTTTTAAATAAATCCAAAAATTCTGAAATACAGAGGAAACTTATTGAGATAAGAAACTGAATACATAAAGAGGAAGAAACTTCGTTCTTTAAATATATGTACAGTTAGTATTACGTAAATTAGCCAGTTATTTATAATTTCAGCCTGTACTATAGCTTCTCCCTTCTTTTCCTCACCAGAATGCAAATCTTTTAGATAATATTTAAACTGAGGTTTTTGTATTGTAAGACAGAGTGTTTCTGGCTTCTGCTTGCACGCTGCATTAGTTCCTGCCAGCTGTGATAATTTGTAATTATTTAGCTTTGCGTTATCGCTACCGCTATTTGAATCTGTTACGATTATGAGTTACTGAACCAGCTTAGAGTAAAATTAAATTGTGCAGTCTTTGACTATAAGTCCACAATTTGAATTTGAATCTTCCTGTTTAGTTACATCGCCATGAGCTGTAGTTCATTCTGCTAGCATAAGAACACGCACTTATATTATAAGTTTTGTTTAAATAAAGAGGTTTATTTTAACTTTTATTTGACTTTATAGTTATTTTCAGACATGACGATAATTTGCTTCATGCCTATCAAGAGTTTTGGACTATTTAACTTTTCCCACATCATATAAAACCTCATAGGTATAATGTCAAGACATTGACAAGTTAGGAGATGAAGCAGAAACTAATGCGAACATTGGTTTGCTTATTGAAACAAATTTCTCATTGTTAGAAAAGATGCTTAAAGAGAAGGAAATTGATATAAATTAGCCATAATGTCTGGGAAGGTTTCAAATTAAAAGGCGCATAAACATTTTCTTGAGTATTATTGCTGCAAAACATAAATGTGTTGTAGCTTTTAATGTATTATTATCCTGATGTCGTTTAAGAATCAATATCATAAGTTACACGTATTTTAAACTGTAGACTGTGATTTTCATCAAATATTTTTGAAAAATATATAAAATTTAATAGTGCCAGGTAAATCTATAATATGTACTACCTAATTCTATAACATCTACTACCTACTTCAATTATTGGTAACTAATTGCTCACCTTTAAATGTTATCTCTACATCGAGCCTTTCATTTATCCTTACCATAGTCACAAGATACAACGCAAAAATATAAAAATTACCATAAAACATATTCCTTACAGCCAGTAAGACTTAAAATAATACAAAACAACTTATTACCTCTGGTGCTTTAATGGCTTATTGGAACCTTAAAGTATGTTAACTGTATTACAACTTCAGGAACTCTGCACGAAACTACGACACTAATTGCATCAGACAGACAGAGCATAACTTTAAAAAACCCTGCCAAAATCAGGCATTCAGGTCTGTTCTGATCGGCAAGTCTCTCTCTAGGTGAGCAACAGCAGTGACAACAGTCAGTCTTCTGTTATGGATTTTACTTCTCATTTTAACGTGTGCCATTTGGTATAAAATCGGCCTGCTACTTACAAATTCTCTAGACTGAGCAAGTACTTAATGAAATGAGATATAAAAGAAAAAAATCAGCATAAAGCTAACATCTAGTAAAACATAAATAAAATGTCACTAATCTTTTTGAAAATATGTCCAACTATTATAAGTGTAAAATGTTTAATACTTATTTGATAAATTTTACAAAAATGATTTTATTCTTGAATTTATTTTATAATTATGCTTAATAATAGTGTATCCTACTTACGGATTTATTTTTTATTAGATTGGTATAAGTGAAGTTCAGGCATAGAGTTTAATTGAATTTATGCAGTTCCGATTTGCTGATAGGTCCTTAATTGTTTTCTTTAATGGTCCTTAAAAGTCCTTAATAGTATTTAATTTTCATGTGCAGAAATCTGTACGAACCCTGATTTTGTGTATTTCCTGTGAGTGTGCTTTAGAAACATATTTAATCTCTTAAGAAATTCAGGACAGGAGGAAAGAAGAGAATGAAATTATAAAAATCAATGTTATTTAAAGAAATGAAATTTAATGGGACTTAAATTCACTGACTATTAAGCTTTTCAGTGTTTCGAATATATTTTAGTAAAGAATATGTGACTTGGCATATAGTCTCGTATCGGTATCATTTACAGAACTTCATAACAGTTCAAAAACTGTATGTGGCTATATTATCACTGACATTGGATCAATTAATAGGTGATGTGGTATATTTGATGGACTTTTATCATTGTAGGCTGAATAATATTGAAAAATGTTTGATACAATTCAGAACTGATGTTACCGCCCCTCAGAAGTATATTTAATTTAAATGCTACTATGCTTTCATATCATAGTATCATATTACTTGCAGATTGTATAAATTATATGTATAAGCTTCATTTTGAAATGTGTCTGTTATTATATGTGATTGTTTTATTTCTGAGGATTTTTAAAAATTATTGGGAAAAAGTCCATTTCAGAAGTTTATACTGTGCATTAGTTCTGATCTAACAGTAGCATGACTTTTAAACTTCAGGTTGCTTTTATGTGATACAATTGCATGTAGAATTTTTATAACAAATTAATGCTTTTGATAAATAAAACTAGAAGCAGTGAACAATATTTGTTAAGTTTTGAGTGATTTGTCAACCTATCTTACTTTTTTTTAAGGGGGGGGGGAATTAAAAAGTGTTTACATAGTTAATATTTTTAGCTGATTATTTTCTTAATAAAACTCACGATTTAACAACTTAAGAATGTCATTTATTTAAGAATTCTTTTGACTGATTAAAATTGTTAAACATTTTTTCAGCAGGTTATTATGAATATGTAACACATAATACATGAATGAATTTTATAAAGTCATCCGGTCAAGAGAATTTTAATTACTTTTAAGAAAATTGTATTATCAGATGGAGAAAAAGTAGATGTTTCTTAGGATCTTGGAAAAAAATAATTATTATATTCATTTATAAGTTATATGTAATTTTTTTATTCAAAAGGATTTTTCTAGTGTTTGCAGCTTTCAAAAGAGAAAAATAACAAATTGTTTTAGGATTTTATCTTATATGAGGAAACCTTTTTTTAATGTGTATTACCTTCATGAAAAAATTTGTATCTTACTAGTACAGATTTCAAATTTTGCAACATGTAATTTTAGTACTGTACTAATAATACGATTAAAGATTCAGATTGGTCGATCCAAACTTATTTATTATTGGTAAAATATGAAAATTTTATGTAACATCTAAAAGTGAATATAAATTAAACATGCATAAAGTAAGTTATACAAATGTGATCCTTGTGTATTATATTGTTTTAGATTTATTTTGTAGGCTTTTCATTATATAATATATTATGTATGAGGTTTAAGTTTTTGCTAGATTTTTGAAAATTTCATTCATAAAAGTATCTTTTATTTATTCTTTTTTTAAATTTGGTGACTCAAACTTCTTATTCTTAAAACTGATTTTGTAGCATATATAAATCATCAAATTTATTAAGTTCTGTATAATGTCCTTCTCTTTTTACAGCTGCTATAGTTATATTTATATATATATGTATGTATATATATGAAATCTGGTAATTAGTATAGTCTGAAATATCTTTATATAATTTTTTTAACAAAATTGGGGAGGAGTACTTTACTAAGAATTTAAAACGTCCCCACCTTTTCATTGTTTATATGCTTAAGTTGAAGATTTATTAAAATTGTGTGTAAATTTTTAATTGAGCTAAACATTATACAATATTTCAGTAACTATTATTGGTTTTGGATATTAATTATTCTCTTTCCTGATTTGATAATTTAAATTTCCAAATGGCTATTTTATTTTGCTTTAATGGTATGGTTTCCATTACTCTCTTTAAAATTGTAACATAAATCAATATAAAGTAATCAGTCTTCAATACATTTTTAATTTCCATAGAAATGTATTTTAAGCTTATTAAAATATTATTGTACTTTAATCTACAGAATATTCTTGCAAAATGTTGTACTAACTGTCATATACTGAAAATGGCTTATAAAATTTTTAATATATGAAGTATCATAAGTAATTGAAATTAAAGTACTCAGTATGTATGTATGCTAGCTGGCATATCATGTTTAGTGTGAGAAGTATGTCTTGCTTGATCTCTTTCTTAAAGAGGATCTTCAGGCTTCTGGTAACTTTATAATACAAATCGTCTATTTACTTACAGAAGAATTTACAATGGCTGCCGGCCGTTGCATTGCATTTGCTCGTTTCTTCTAGATTTTCTTCTGTAGATAACCACAAGAATTCACGGGATTAGAATCGGGTCACATTAATTGTGTTGAAAAGGTTTTGGATATTCATATGACATCACTTGAGTTTGTAACATTTCATGCACGATATTCAAGATGAAGGCTGGAATTCTGGATTTTCTGCTTAAACATTTTAGGTTCAGTGTGGTGTCCTATCAACATCTGGAATGTTTCCAGGGCAACTTAGCAAGGTGGTCGCCAACACCTGTAACTTTTTGTGGGAATGTATAAAAGAAAATGCCTTGTTGTATATATCAGCAAATGTAATGTAACTTAATAACCTCTTGATTTTCTTTTGAGGATTGATGTAAAATCTTGAGTTGCCTGTCATAAGATTAAGGGTCCATTTCGAAATTATATGAAAATTGGTGGATGCATTTAGGACATCCTACATATTGGCTAATCATATATATTTTATTAAGCTCTTAAATACCATATTTCTTGTTATATATTTCATAAGTTAATTGTATAAGTCATTTTCAATGTATATTTATTGTGCCATCTTTTAATACAAGTATTTTAAATGATACTATTGCATTTCTTATTTTTTTATGTGTTTTTAAATTTAAGGTACTATTTAAAATACCTTTAATATTCAGTTAATAAGACCCTTGATTGTATTTAGTATGTGCCAACTGATTGCTTTTCTGCTTTAGTTTGACAATGATTCTCCTCTTCTGTGGGAGCAACCTGCTTGGGAAGATTCGGTCAGTATGCTTCTCACTGCTGCTTTTCTGTAGTGCATGCACTTTTTCATAGTAGCAACATTTTGAGCTCAAATTTGCATCAGAAAGTAATGAAATCCATACTAAATACTTGAATGTTGTGTTATAAAGCTCATTTTAGAACATACAAACCTAAAAAAATTATGCTATACTTTTAAACATTTATTCTTTTATTCTTTCGTTAATAAATATGAACTAAAGTATCTTTTGTGTTGTAAAAACATGATTTAAGTGCATTATTCTTATTTGGCAAAATAAAATTGCTGTTGGGAAAATAAGTCGGTGATTAAAAAAAAGACTTTATTTCCCAAATGAAGTGGGGTTATTAATTGCTGGGTTAATAACTACATAAAAGCATTTGCAGAAACCCAATAAATGACTGATCCTGTTAATAAACAGCTACGTAACATTAGCAGTTCCCATGCTGCTCACAGTTTGCAGAATTTATTAATAAAACTTTCTTTGCTACTTAACTGTTTGTGGAATGTTTAGATTATGTCCGATCTTAAAATAAAACATAATTCTGGATTGTTGTTAACAATTCTGTTTATCAGAGCTTCGAACGCATTTAAAATTTATGAGCCAGAGCATGCGATTTCAGCATGCATTGCTATGTGAAATGATGCTTACAATCTGCGGATATGTGCATAAAAAAATATGGTTAAGTCAGCATAATTTGTGTTTAATTCATTTTACCAAAAGTAAATGATCACCTAAAGATAATAAATAAATAAATAAATAAATTGAAGTAAAGGAATTGAAAGACAAAGCACTGTGGTATGGATGATAAGCTACTTTATTTTGGACAGTGGCAGCATATTTCTTTTAAATAGCCGAGTTTACTGGTAATATATAAAAGGTAATGAAATAGCTTATGCTTTGCTAAGTGACAACACATTTATTTTAAATCAGTGAGTTTTCTGATTAAATTGAAACATAAATATCTTATGCTTTTCCAAGTGGCAGCAGATTGCTTTTAAATTGTGAACATGATCAAAATTCGTGAAGTTCAGAAAAAGCATAAAATAAACTTTAAATAGAATCCAAATTCAAGATTTGGGCTTTGAGGTGCATATGGTCAGGTGAAAAGCTACTCATATTTAAAATCTAGTGACTCTAGGTTTCACTGTTTTTTTTCTAAAAGGAGAGGAATATACATGTAGATTTTTCATTATGTAATAAGAAAGACTACTTATTGCAATTTTATTGATGGGCTTTTGATTTCCAGACTGACATAGTTTAGTTTATTAGTTTTTATTAACGAGGATTAATTTAAAATGTAAAATTTTTCATAGATTTCATTGCACTGGAGTTGAAATTAGTTTCTGATGTTTGGTAAAATTTAAACTATGAAAGGAATATTTGTGATTCAGTTTATTTTTTTCAGTCTAATTTTAACGCACTTCTAGTAACTGACATACTGTGTTAAATTTTTATGATTATTTGGAGAAATTGGACTTCATTCAAATTTAGATTTGATGCTCAAAATCTTGCTTTTTTTCCCCTTGTTTGTAGTATAAATTGCATGCTTTGTAGTATATGATATGCTTTAGTGACTAATTACTAATATTTAGGTTTGGGTTATTTATTTTCTAAAACTGTATAACTACTATGCATGTTTCCTTTGCCAAAAGGGGCTTTAGTATGCCTTTGACTTTTAGAGGTGAGATAATTGCATGATTTTCCTCACTTAAAAGGAATACATACATTTTTCATTACTTAGCTAGAAATTATGGGAATGCGTTTGAAAATACTATTAAAAGCTGCAGGAAGTATTCAGATTTTTTTCTTCAAACATAACTGTTTCCTTACAACTCCAGTCTCGTAGCTGCTGAGGTCATAGTATTATAAAGCTAATGTTATAATATTGGCACATGCTGGTATTGGAAATAAATGAGAAGTTTCTACTTAAAAACTAATAATTGAAATCAGGAATTTTCTCGAGAATGGTAAATGTATTTTTGATTCTGTTTTTAAATGTTCTACAATTAATGAAATTTAATCCTCAGGAGCGACGTTTGAAAGAAATGAGCTCTGGTAGCGAATTAATATCGCCACCAACAGGTTCGGCGAAAACCAATCCGTTTCTATCCTCTCCATCGGAACCTACAAATGCAGCTGGTACTACACCGACGTCTAACCAAAAGATAATGGATCTTTTCAATACATCTACTACAGATCAAAATACTAATGAGTCTGTTGCACCAGCTAGTGATGATCTCTTATGTCTGAATAACAATGTTAGTAGTAATCCATTTGCAGATAGCTTATTTAGTGGTCAGCAGCAACCTCAGGCACAAAAAGACCAGAATTCATTTGATGCATTTACCAATGGTAAGTTGTTTTAAATGAGTTTTTTTTTCAAGCATTGTACCATTTTCTTCATTTATATTCTTATTGATTAATCTGGCAAAATATTTTACTGTGGTCTTGTCTGGGGCATTTTTGAACTAAAAAGATTTATTTAATGAGCACAAATATTGCAGTAAGAAGAAAATGCAGGATCAGAAACTATCAGCCTGTAGGATTAATATTTCTGATATAGTTTCAAGTGCCTTACCATGTCATCAAAGCAAGTGTCTTACCAAGTCATTAAAACTTTAGGGAATTTTAGTTTGGAAATCTTTAAGTTTTTTAATATCAGTATATATCTCGCAAAAATGAACGCACTAATATTTTTCTCATTTTGCTTTGAATATTTCAAGTTAACCATTTAAAAAGTTTCAAATTTTTAAATATATGTAAATTTAACAAATGCAGAGGGAATAAATATCTATCGATAAAAATTTTGAACATCTTGGGAAACAAAAATCATAGTATCATCTAATGCTTTCTGTAAGGAAATTCATCGTGTTTTATAACCACCAGTTCTACATTTAACAAATAAAACATGAATTATATCAACAGATCTTCATGGTTACTTCTTTGATAACTTTATGCATAGATCAATAAATCATCATGTACGTATCTTTAGTCACTCAACAATGATACTCTGTTTTCCTATTTAAGCCATTATATACAGCAAGAAGTCTTTCTTGAAGATCATCTAAGAATTATGTAAATCGTGGTATAGCTATGTAGAAAATAAGTCTTGGGGGGGATGCCATAGTAGGATGCCATAGGGGCCTCAGGAATCACTGAGTAGTCTTCTCTTGTAATCCAATCTGTGGAAATAGATTATTCACAAAATTCCCAACAGTATGGGGGCCAGTTTTTTTTTACTTGCAAACAGGCACAAAGGACATGCACTCTAGTAATGATACGATCTGCTACCTGTTGGTGATAAAATTTGATGACTTTGCAAAAAAACAATACTAGACAATAAATGCTAGATAGACTACTAAAAGCGAGTCGATGGGAAAGGGAAACATTGGTGAAAATAACATAGTATTTTGAAATTGCTTAATATTCATGCATATATAATAAAACTATCTTATTAGCTCAGTATGTGCATTCTATATGCAGTAAATCCTCTCTATGATGACCATTCATTGTTCAAGAATTTTGTCTTCCAAGTTGGTTGTCTAAATTATGACAGTTGGTCAAAATGACTATCAATTTTCATAATGAATTTTACCCTATTCAGGCTGTTGAAATCTTGAAGAAACGTACTAAAATAAAAGTAGAGAATACTGATTTGTAATATTAATAAAATTACAAATTACAAAAGTTATAGCAAATAATTAGAAAAAAGCTAAGAGAGAGAAATATATATTTAATTTTCTGAAATGCGCTACATAAGCAATAGTTTTAAATATGAAAAACAGGTATGTGCATAGAAAAAAAATTTTTTTAAACCTTGAATAGTGGAATTTGTTTAATAATTTCAAAGCAGAAGTCTATATATATTTTTTCTTCCATTCAATCACCTCCTTTTTAGAGAAAGTTTGATTTTGTGAAACAACTATTTTATTCCTTTTCTGCCACGTTCTTTTACAACAGACCGACTACCAGCAACATTTTGAATAACACTTAATCATATTTTTGATTAAATTAAATTTTTAATGTTTTAAATTTAATTTAATTTGAATTTAATGTTTTTACTTTTTGTTTTTCAGAAGTCTTGATAAAAAAATTACATTAATTTGAGTAAATTAAAATATGTATCCATCAAAATAAATGTCTCAGATTGCAGTAATCTCGAACAGAAATCAAGTATATTGGCACCCCTTTAATATTTACTTATGTATTAAACAGACAGGAAATAAGAAAGAAGTTAGCATAATCAATTTCAGATTGTACTAAATTTATTAGAATGGAATATTCTAAATGCAGAATCAAATAAGATGTTATGTATTAATTTACACTACATTGAGCAAGAATATTAAAGGGTTGAGTTTCTTAATTTTACTTTGGTACTAAATGAAATACCTCAATGTTGATAACTTTAAATGCTCTGTTTTATACAAATCTGTATAATTGTAACATATAGTCAATGATTTCTAGATGATTAACTATAGTTTCCCATAAAAATAATTCTCTTGTAATAAGAAATGGAAATATTGTAAAACTTCAGAATTTGAGGAACTTAAGTGTTTTGCAAGAGGAGAAAAAAATTGTAATGAATTTTAACTTTATAAATCAGTGGTGTCTTCTAATATATATATTTTGTCTGCCAAGCATTTTGTTAATCGCAATGGAGGCAATGGTGTTTCTTTTTCTTGCTATAGGAGTATGAGTGCTCCCATGCTCAATTTCAGTCAGCATGCCTGCTTCATATAGTCAATATTATAATGTTGTGACTCTTTCTCATTATAGCATTGTGACCATATTTGTGTAATTTTTTTTTAAACTGAAGGGATTATTCTTTATTAACTGTACAGCAACAATGATGTCTAGGAAGAAAAGGTTGAAAACAAAAGCAGTAGGAAGAAAATGATCATGGTAAATGTTAAGATGGAAATCATCAGATTGATAAGGTATTTCTCTTGCCGCCTTAGGATGCTCGAGGGCATTGCTCATTTTCAAGACTCCTGCTTAAAAAAAAAAAAGCCTAATGACTCTACAAGGTATAAAAATAGCTGACATTACATAATTCTGTAAATCTATACTGACAACTAGTGTAGAAAAGAAGCAATAAGGGAACTAAAATGCACAGTGAAAGGTGTCATGAGAGATGACTACATTTTCTGGAAGATGTAAAAATATTGCTTCTGATCTGGATAAACAAGAAGCAATTAACAAGTAATACTGTGACTGAGAACTTTTATCTCTAAGAAGGCACAGGCCTTGTATGCCTTTATTATAAGTAAATTGTTAGAAATGGTGTTCGCCAAAAGCAACATGGCGAAAACGTCGCAGAGAAAACTATGCAAAGTGTAAACGTCATCGTACAAAGTGTAGTGGGGGGAGCAATGAGAAAACATTGCAGTTCTAAAATATCATAGTACGTTTGAAAATAAAGCAATTAAAAACTTCACAGTTTAAAAACATCATTGTCGAAAATATTGTGGTTAAAATTTTGTGCCTACAAATCATTACATGACTATAACATTACAGACATGCGTTTTCATTTTTCTTAAATTTGCATATTGATTTGTGAGAGCAAGAAGGATTGAGAAATATTTAAAATTTTATATTTCGTATTTTTGAATTAACTGATAAATTTTTGCTGGAAAAATAAGGAGGAAATTTAAGAATTCAAAGACAAAGTGAGTGGAAAAATAATTCTATGTACAGCAGTTAATTTTAAACTTTCATAGTTAACTAATAAAGGGCATTAATTATGTAAACTTTTCAGAATTTTTTTACGAAGAACAGTCTAAAAATGGTTAGAAAAAAGGAAGATGAGTAACTGCATGTGGTTGCTTCTATTAATCAAATTATAAAATTTTGTTAAATGCTGTAAGTAGCATTCATTTTCTACTCCTTTTCAGTTTTTGAATGCTTAAGTTTCCTGCTTAATTTTTCAAGTAAAAATATTCTTGCGCTCACAGATCATTACACGAATATGCATTTACAGATTTTAAAGACATGTTTGCAATATTATCGTCATACAATGATTTGTAGGTGCTTTATTTTTTTCTACAATGTTTTTAAACTGTGAAGTTTTTTAATTGCTTTATTTTCGACCACAATGTTATGTACTATGGTGTTTTAAAACTACAATATTTTATCTTCTCCTATGATGTTTTGGGCCCACCAGCGGCCGAGCGGTAAAGACGCTGAACACTGGTAGTTCGGTCCGAGGTTTGAATCCCACGAACGAGCTGGCTGCATGGGCATTTTCGTGGTTTTCCCCGTGTGTAACGTGTATACGAGCCAGTTTCCCTTAGAAAGTCCTCCACGAAGGCATCCCTCCCTTTAGGCAGATAGCCCTTGTGTGCTTTGCCATAATTGAATAACCTAGCCTAACGTAACCTAACCTACGATGTTTTGTACGACAACATTTTTGCTGTGTGTTGCTTTCTCTCTGACATTTTCGTCCGCGATGTTTTTGTATGTAACCGTCGGTTATATTGACAGAAAACGAAGGTGTCAAAGCAAACAGGAGATGGTTGGATAACATTCAAGGGTGAAATGCAATCCTTAGTGTGGTGAATCATGGAGAGGCTGCTAGTTCGAATATTAAAGCAAGCTGAGACTTTCATTGCTAAGTTCTAGAAGCTCAAAGTTTGAGTGTTATCAGGTTCTTTGAGTGTTATCAGGTTCTTAACTGTGATGAGATGGGTCTTTATTGGGAAAATTCATTTCATGAACAGTCTTAAGATCATCAATAAAGCTTCGAATGATATTACAAAGAGAACCATCAATTCTGCTTGCAGTCACAGTTCTGTGATTTGGTTTATGTTCTTGGATATGTCATTTATGTTTTTGGATATGTCTTTCAAGGGTTTGCTAATGGACTCTAACCACCTATTGTTATTGAAGCTGAATAAGCCTAATATTCAGAAATTAGTGGAGGAATATGATTAGGAATTGACCACCAATGAAGTGATGGATCTTCATTGTGAGCAACAGTAAGAGATTGTGGAGAAGTTTTCATCGAAGAAGAAAAAGACAGACACTTTTTATTTCAAATACAATTAGGGAAATGTATAAAGAGAGGAAAATTTTGTAGAAAACCACCATCTGAAAAAGGCGATAGCTTTGTGAATAATTAATTTGCTTAATTATAATGCAATGTCACATTCTCAAAAAATCTTCAAAACAACTGTCAAAAAACTGTCAGACAAAAACAACTGTCATTGGTGGTATTCTGTGCTTGTCTGTTAGTCACGAAAAAATCTTCATTGAGCCATTAGGTAACAGTGATTCAAATTACCCATGATTCCTTTCAGAGGTTAAAAAGAGATTAATTTGTTTTGTGTATTTTTCTTTATATTTGTAATAATAGAATATTTTTGGGTTATGTGATTTAATCACCCGAGTTTCTATTATTTCTTATAAGAAAATTTTATTTGAGGTATGGATGCTTTGCATTACAAGCACACTTTTGGAGAGAATTATGCTCACAATGAACAGTACCATTGTGTAACACCTTCATTTGTTTTAGCACACTATTTAATTTGTTATCAAATTCAGACATTTTGTTGGTCTCTGTCAGAACAACAAGTGGTAGTCATGGAAAATATAATTATAATTATCAATGTTTTTGTTAATGTTCTGAGACACTTCCAGAGTGTTCATTGTATATTATTGAATATTGCATAAAAATCTTTATTTTGTTATTTTGCATGGAATAATTATTTTATTTTTAATGCATATAAGTGGCTTGACAAAGTTTTCATGTACAAGACATACAAATTTCCTGTTTGGTTTCGAATAGGTTTTGGATCAACTAATGCATTTGCATCTGATGCATCATTTGCAGCAGCTTTTGGTGATAGCCCTAGTGCAGGTATGTGTTGCATACATTAAGTATATTATGAAAGGAGCAATGAGCGTTGTAGATTCTTATAATTTTTACTGGATATGTGGTGCAAGTTTAGTACGAGTTCTGGCATTGTACGAATGAATGATAAGAACAATCAATGATAGGAACATGTGTAATGTTTTATGTCCATGTACACCTTGCACAAAAAAAGAGAATGTTTCTATATCTCCTGTTCTACTGGACTGATTGATGAAATTTAACTTGTGTTTTCCAGGTCTTGAAAGCACGACTTAGGGTATATATTAGATTTATAAATAGCATTGTTCTAACATAGGTATTCTGAGACTTTTTCTGAAATAACATATCAATTTTTTCCATATTTCGGTTAGACGACTCAAATTATGCCTAGATAGTAAATTTTGTAATTTTGGTAAGAAATTTAAAACTGTATTGGTGCATTTTTTGCAGTTTGCACCAAGAATAATTCACTTGGCGAACTTCTTAATTTACGGCAACCTTTCACCATTTCCCTTTTATTGTGTGGGGAAGAAAGGTGAATCGTTCGTTCTTTCAAATAATTTTTACAAAGCACATGGCGTTATTATCACTTATAACGAATATGCCAAAATGTAAATTCACGTGTAGCTTGGGAAATTTTGAATAAAAAAGTTTAATTTTTAGAAGAAATACATCTACTTTAAGATGAAGGTAAAAATTTTATAGGTTATAATTCAAAATGTTTTCAAAAAATTTATTATTTAAAAAAAATTATATGAATTATTAAATTATATAAGTTATTTAAAAATTCAAATTTTA
>KK118202.1:36568-93177 GCA_000611955.2 Stegodyphus mimosarum | reverse complement strand
AAGAAATATTAATAAATATATACCAAATTCAGTTAATATGGAGGAGCTAAAATTTTGAGAGATAATTTTTTAAAATCTACTCATGCGATTGTTACAAAATTTGGCACTTCAGCATAATTTCAGTCATAGAAATCGAAATATATATATATATATAAATAAATGGTATGTTATTTTATAAAAAAAACCGATTTTATGTCGGAATAGCTATGTTGGAACAATGCTGTATATAAATCTAATATACATCCTAAATCATGCTTTCAAAACATGGAAAACTGTAGTTTTAAAGTTCGACAGTCGGTCCAGTAGAATAAGATATACAGAATTGCTTTTTGTTGTTGTTGTTGTTGTTGTTGTTGTTGTTGTTGTTGTTGTTGTTGTTGTGCAAGGTGTACTTAACTTGGGGTATTTTTTGCAAAACTGACTAGTATAGGTCTAATCTTAAAATTCATCATTTGGGTTATTTGTTTTTTGATATAGCAATTTTTTATTTAGGAATATCTAATATAAATTGATTATCCCAATTTAAAATTCTGAATTCAGTTTTATGATGACAAATAAACTAAAATATGGAATTTTGTGTAATATTTTTCTATTATAGCATATGTAGTTTTATTAATTTCTGAAGTATTGGCAATTTGATTAATAAAAGTGTCATTCTGTGAATGAATGTTCTATATATTTATTTATAGTATTTTAAGCATGAAATGGATTCATATTAAAGTATTTAAAAATTACTTTGCTTTATGTTTTTGTGCATTTGTCTTTCTTTGCTATTGTATATTTCTTATAAAATGTCCTGCAGTAATGTTTCAGTGTAATAGTTAACTGTTGCTTTTTATGCTTGTAACTAATGTTATGCTTATTGCTTATACTATGCCATTTATAAATTGCCTAATGTGTGCAATTTCTGT
Source organism: Stegodyphus mimosarum (assembly GCA_000611955.2). NCBI lineage: Eukaryota > Metazoa > Arthropoda > Arachnida > Araneae > Eresidae > Stegodyphus > Stegodyphus mimosarum. The sequence goes on along the minus strand of KK118202.1, from coordinate 92,266 downwards.
TATAAGCTAACCAAGACTCTTCTGCTGATAATGCTCCTATTGCTTCATCAGGTGTGTATATTGGCTAAAAACCACAAATTTCTTTGCTTTAATTTTTGTAGTCTTTAGAATAGGAACTTAAGTTTGTGCATAGTGTATAACTTGTGTGCATTGTGAAATTATATTGAATTATCTGAATTTTTCCATTATGTGTGTTAACTGCTTAGGATATTGTAAGGCTTTTGAAGCTGCTTAAGTTATATCTTCTTTTACGATTTTGTTTAAATAGAAAGACTTTCTTAGCTATCCAGATAGAATAAGAAAGTAAAACATTATTAGGCAGAATAGATCTGGCGTACGTTGAGTACATGAAAACAAGAAAACATGCCTTATATTTTTCATGTAAAATATTTCAGAAGATTTATTCATATTATGATTAAAGATAAAAAAAAGCTATTTAAATTATCTCAATTTAAATTTACTTTATGTGGTCTCTTGGTTCCTGTAGTTGTATTTAGTAAAAGTTTGTTTTCTAAAAAAAAATTAAATGCAAGACTCGATTCTCATATGACAGTACTGTGGTATTTAATTTCAAAATTTAGTTTTCTTGGCATTTTTGGCTTGCTTTCAGGGGTCAGTTAAAAAATTAATAAAAATAATTTGAGGTTGACATCTTTGTCATTATTTTTTTTAATTAACTAAAATGTAACGTTCTTTAATTTATATTTTTGTTATGTATGGTGAGTAGAAAATTTTTTCTCATAGGTATAATTTACATGTTTTCAAATACTAAAAATATGTTACTACTATTTAATTACATTATAATTAATATAATTTTATCTTAGAATCATAATCGGACTAAAAAAGTCACTAAATTAGAAATATTTTCCATTTTACCCTTAGGCAAGTAGTATTACAAATCAATTGTGTATCAATACCTGCTGTTATTTTCTAGCACACAAACTTTTCTACAGTTATGTAAATGTGATTTTTTTTTTAAATTTACTTTGTTCAGTACTGTTAGGAAAGTCTGTGTAACAATGCTTATAGCTTAATATCAAAATTTTTCTCTGAACTGATATTTCATTTTCATTTCCATACAAGTTCAAGCATTTTTATTTTGCATACATTATCTGAACATGATCTCAAACTTTTAAGTACCTCAGTCAATTTTTGTGATGCAGGATCAAACATTTAATGTTTTATTTTTAGAATCAGTATATGCTTTTCCAAAAGAGGGTTTTATATAAAAAGTGAGATTTCATAATTTTTACAAAATTATTTTTTTTTTAATTTAAAAATGTCAAAACAGTTGTATTTATGCCATTTAAATGATTTTTGTAGCTGAATATATGTCTGTGATCAACAGTTTCAAAAAGAAAGGCCAAATAAAGACTTTCGGTTTGTAATATTTAATGAATATTACAGAAGATAACAGATGAACAGAGCACTTGAACAACAGATTGAACTGTAAATGGAAAAATTAAATGTTTTTAAATATTTGATTAGTTTTAAATTTATTTAACTATCTAAATTATTTACATTTAATCCATTTACTTATACATACTTTTAATAATAATTACAAAAATTCATTGCATTTTATCCTGAAATGATAAAGAAATTTCAAGCTACATGAACGAAATGAAAAAAGCTTCTGAAATGAAATTTCAAGCTTTCATTAAATAAATTAGGTATATTTCTGTTTCAAATTAAGTATTCAACACTAAAATCCACTAACACCAAAATTTATCAGTGTCCTCATTATTTGAATAATATTTTGAAGTCTTGTTGGCCTATTAGAATAAAAAATTTGAGTGGTTTATGGAATACAAAAGCAAAGGTGTTAGAAATAATGTTGTTGAAAGGGATTCTTTCAGAATATAGTAATGAATTAATTTTTAATATTAAGTGTATTTAATTCATTTCTTAACATTTTAAGAATGTATATAAATTATAAATTTAAAAGTGCTTTTTTGTATAATGTATGTATTTAAACTGCAGTAGCAGCATGTTATTTTTCTGTTTCATGTTTGAATCAATTAACTCTTAATTTATCTATTCCTGTGTGCTTATAATGTATTAACTTTCATTTTCACTGTTTAACAAAATTAACAAATCTGTGCATGGGAATTAAAATTTTAGTTGGAGGATTGTTATCTGTGTTGTTGAAAATAATCTGTCATTGTAATCTCAGATTTTATTTTCTTTCAACTACTGATACTTTCCTCCAGCAGATATTTTGCTTATCTCTTGCCTAGACAAAACTAATTTTCTCTTCAGCTCCAGAGAAAAATACTACAAAACTTAGTCTTCCTGTTATGGAACCCTTTGGAGGTCGTTCTACATCACCTTCTCCTACTGCTGAACTTATGAGGGGTGCTGGCACAACACCAATTTTGGCCAATGTTCCAGAAGGAGGTTTTGGAGAAACAGTTGAAACTGCTGAGGAACCTACTGTCCCTGTAACATTAACAAAAGAAGAAACATCAGATCTTATATGGGGCAGTAGTTCCACAACAGAAACTTCAACTATTGTAACTTCAACTGCAACGGGTGACCTGTTTGGCGCTCCTTTCGAGCCAACTCCTGCAACTACTACAGTACCAACTGCTGTTGTTACTCCTCTGTCATTTCAACCAGAAGCTGAATCTGTTAATAAAGACTTATTTGGCTTTGATAGTAATGAAATGAGTGAATTTGGAGAGCAGCCATTATCTGCTCAGCCATGTGCTCCACCACCATCACCTTTTGGAGGATTTGACATGAGTCTCGGCTCAGTAGGTGGAGGTTCAACTGCTGACCTAAGGGCTCAAGCTATTGCAAATGCTGTAGGTGTTGCTTTACCTATGCCAGTGCAACAAAAAGTGCCAGCTTCTGGAAGTGGTATCGATGATTTAAATTTTGCAATTCATCAGGTGATGCAACCAAAGCCTTCTCCTGTATTAGCTGCTTCTCCAACTCCTTCAACAATGCCTGGGCCAAGGCCTGGTTTTGTTGGACAGCCTTTTCCTCCTGTTGCTCCTGTGCTTCCCATGGGCAGTGCTACTCCACCTCCTGCCTCTACTTCTCTAACGCGGCTCGACAATGTATCTGGTGCTGCCAGCACCCCTACAGGCCGAGCCTCATCTACTCCTGGATATGGCACTCCTCCTTCTGGAATGAGCTCTCCAGCAAAGTCAATAGCAGGCTTTGGAGCTTCCATGTCAGGTGACCTATCTCAGAAATGGCTGGATATTCTATTTTCTCTTTTAATTTACTGTCTTAAAAATTATCCTTTTTCTACTGAATAGTCCAAAATCAAAAGTGCATGAATTTTTGCATGCCATCACATATTTGTATGATTAAAACTATATCAACTCTTTAATTGTGTATTCATATGTATGTATGTGTGCATGTTTATTTCTATATATAAACATAATAATTATGATGTTTCAACTTCCCTATGTGTGGTTTAAGTATATGGCTTAATATATAAAAACTCCTGCCTAATTTTAAATACCCATTTGTTAGGTGTATCACTTTTTACATTTTATTTATGAACTTAATTACTAGGGACATGGAATAATTTTGCCTGCTATATTATGATTTTATTGCTTTCATAATGTTACTTTCATAATGAAAAAATTTTTGTATTAAATCAACAAAATATTTTTTCGTTTATGTGCATCTCTTGAATAATATTTTCCTTAATTGGATAAAATAGCATGTTTTAACCACGTCCAAGCTATTCAACATTAATCGATATGAATACTGTTTTGTAACTTTGTTGTATATTACCAACGTGTAATAGTAATACTATTTTCCATCTAAATCTTGCAGCTCAGTTTTTATATTAATAAATATATATTTTAAACTTGTTAGACCTTGAATTAGCAATCTTATAAATAACTTTTTTTTAACTTTAAATGCACTTATTCTTTTAGGGAATATTCAACTTTTTAATTGTTTTAACTTGGAGATATCTGGTAATATATTAGCAAAGTCAGTATATCGTATGTAAAATAACTCAGCAGATTGCCACAGAAATACTGTATACTGTTTAAAGCAAATACTGACACTGATTCTAGCTATCAGTACCCTCATTTCAGTATGAAATTCACTCTTGTTTAAAAACTGCAGTAATAATCATGTAATCTTGCCCTTTAACTCATGATTGTAAATTTCTGTTATATTTTGTGATTTTGCAATGTCTTCTATCACATGCATGTTCCTAAATTGGAAACAAATGGACATATTTTGCCATCTGCTCTAAAATAGTTTTGTATAGTCTTCTAAAAGGCGTTTTCAAAATCTCTGTAAAGTAAATTTTTAATTAACTTTATAAAAAATCTGAGAGTTTTATATAAATACTTCAAGTAGTAAATCAAAACAGTTGGTTCTTTCTACTATATATTGATGTTAAAAGAAAGATAAGCAGTTAGTTTTCCATAATTAAAACAATGTATTTGATGTTAAGAGAAATCAAATTCTATAGACAAAATATTTTTTGGGAAAGTCAAATTGTACAGACAAAATATTTTGTGTAAAATTTATCAAGTGTATTTGAATTAACGTTATCTGTGTAAAGGTGCATATTTTGGGGAATGGACTTCTGCATTCATTGAAACTAATCATATATTCACAAACAGTTTTTATATATTTTAGTTAATGAAATATATGTTGCTTAAGCACCTATATATACTAGTATGAAAAATTAAAGGATAACTTTGGAAAATGTGCTTAACAAACAGTTGCCAATTTAAAATTATATGAAAATAAATATGTATTCTAATTTGAAGCTATTTATATTTGCATCATTTTCGAATTTGCAAGCAAATGAAGGTACAAAAATATATCTGAATTTGGACAAATATGTTAGCTTTAAATGAGTCAGCATTTAGATGATGTTTAATATATTTCTAAGATACGATTTGAGTGACTGCAGCAGCGAGAAGTGTTTTCTTGATTGGTAGGTGTTATTTTTAGTCATGTGTCCAAAGGCCCATAAAATATCTCAAGACTGTGAAACAATGGAAATGTTAGTCATCAAGAAAGTTAAGTTTATTCAAGGGCTGTTGCTGAATTTGAAGGCTGCTGATGAAAGGGCTGTTGCTGAATCTGAAGGCTGCTGATGAGTCTCTGTTGGTGATATTAAGTCATTAAGCAACTACAAAGCAACTCACGTGTAATCTCACAGTGGCCAGTATAGTCTATTACTTTAAAATAGTCACTTCAAGGCCAAACCAGCACCATGCAAAAACACATTCCTTGTGCCAGTATAGTCCATAAAGCTAATGCAATTCTAAAGCTGAAGTTTAAGTTTTACAGGCTTAGAACATTAAAATAATTTTTAGAATGTGAATATTTTTGCTAGATGTACTGAATGTGCTAATCAGCTCTTCAACCATATCTAAATATATATTTATCTTTGCCATGTAGATAATGAAATAATATCTATTATAACTATGCAAATTACAAAATATACCTTTTTATATGTATCACAAGTAATGTTCAAATTTTATAAATTATCCTTTAATTTTTTAAACAGTGTTTCTAACATCTACATTTATAAATGGAAAACAAAGTCTGAAAGATTATTTGCACATTAAATGCTATGCCAATTTGTAGGGACTGGACCAAGCAGAATAAGCTTGTGTTTAACATATTAAAATAACCTAAAGTTCAATAGTAGCAGGAATATATATAGTATATTAGATTAGAGAACTATCAGAGATATTCATTAAAGCTAACATAATTAAACATAATTAAAATAAACATTTTTTGATAAAATATTTTATTAACAATAAAGGAAGAGAAAAAAAATTCTCTTCCTTATAATTCTGCAGTTTAAGAATATGAGGTAGATAAACCAAATTTTTACTTTTAATATTTTTACGTTTAATGTTATTTTCAGATCATTTAATTTTAAATATCTTTGCTTCACTTTCATTTGTTGGAAGATGCACATTTAAAAATTAACCAATCAGAATTAAAGTGATAGAATAACTTTGAAAAACACCGAACAGTTTCAGAAGAACTCGCAAGTAACTACGAGATGATTGCATGAATCAGAATTCATAGTGAAACAGAAAAATCAATTTTAAATACTTTCCAATTTTTCGATTTTTTAAGTATAGTTAAGCATTTAAGATTTAATGCCTCACTAATTCAATAATGGTCAAGTTGAAAATTAAATAAGTATTTTGATAATGTTTTGAAATTTATCTTCTTAAATTGGGAATAAAGTATATTTGCAAAAATATGTTTAGTATTAAATACTTTTATAAAACTTTATTGCATAGAAAGTTAGTTTAAAATAATTTCATAAATTTCTTTTCTTACTGAGCAATGAGAAGGACAGTATATAATTTAATTAGGAATCTGTGCACCAAATGTTAAAAAAAAAAAAAAAACTCTTTACCTTTGTGTGCATAATGATTCACTTTTCACTGGGAATTCTGAATTGAATGAAAAATGTTATTTGTATGGTATTCAAGCATACTGAATGTTTTGTAATAAATTGCATCATTATTTTGTTTTGAATTTGCTGTCATATTTTTTTTCCCAAACATAGAATATTGCATAGTTTAAAGAGTGTGTAACTGCAGTTACCAAGCACTTTAATTATTCTTTATCTTTACACCACTTAGATTATAAAGCCATAAAATCTTTTTAAAAGATTTTTTTTTAATAAAGCTAAGGCAATATATCTTTAGAAATGCTGAAGTATCATAAAGACAAATTTTGTACATTACATCTTCATATGCGATTAGGGAAGAAGGAATAACTGAATATTTAAAAAAAAATTTTTATAATGAATGAATAAGTTTGTGAACTTATAATTCATGGTTGGGTATCACATTTCTAAATATTGTACTTAACATTAATACTGTTCTAAATTCTGTTGTATAATTTGAATGTTACTGTAAGAATACATTTTTCACGTATTTAGATTTTAATTAAATAGAGTATCCTACATGATTTAGGATGAAGTATTTTAAATGAGAGTGATCATTGTAAAGGATAAAATTTTGCTAGAGAGGTATTTTTTTCCCATTATCAGATGAAGCATTTAACATTTTTAGGGGGATTTGATGCATTTGGAGATACACTTCAACCACAAGCACCCATTAGCAAACCAGCATCGGGAGATAAAACAAGCAGTTCCAGCATACTAAAGGGTGATCTTGATTCAACGTTAGCTAGCTTGGCCTCCAATTTGGATATAAATGGTCCTAAACAAGCTTTAAAAAAGTGAGTTATTATCTTTTTATTAAGTTTTTCATACAGTGAAACTTGCTTGAAACAGAATTGACGTGGTTGGTGGTACTTGATGTTTAACCCATTCAGTGCTGCTCTTGAGTTAACTCGGGCTGAGAAATCGGCAACAGTGTGCCCCTACTGGATTAACTCTTTTTTTGGGGGGGGGGACGTTTTCTTTCTGATTGCCTGTTTTGCTTACTGGTTTCTTGAAGCAACCAATCATGAAGCAGCATTTATCCAAGCCTGTAGCCTCACTTTCAGGCAATAAATGTTTCCCTTTCCTGTTTTTTGTGCAACAAATTTAACCAAGTTAAACTGAATTTAAACAAGTTAAAACTCGGCACTGAACAGGTTAATGAATCTGTTTTATAAAATATTTTAAGCATCCAAGTTTCATATTTTCTATTTTGAATAAATTTTTAGTTAAGTGTGTCTTTTTTAAAGATTTCACTGTATTTTATTGTATTAATATTTGTTTATGACATTTAGTTTGAAAGACCCCCTCCTTTTATGTTTAAAAAGGTAATTCTCGTACCTACATCAGATAACTAAAATATAGTAGTCCTGATTGAAAGTGTGTACTAGCAGCCACCAAGCAGAGTGAAGCATTTCTAAATAAAACCTAAGCTGTGAAGAAACAAGTATCTATCTTTACTTACTACATATAATATGTCACAATTGAGGAAGATGGATAAATGTGGCTATCTCACTAACTCTGACAAGTAAAATATTGTTGGTGCAAGACAGGTTATTTTATCTCTGAAGCAGTAGCAAACCTAAGGCTCTTCTGATTAACCAATATTTGATATATGATCAGTGGGAATACTAGGGTATAGTGATTAGACGGGGGGGGGGGACATTCACACTCATTGGTGAAAAAAAATCAGCTTAGACTGGCAAGGCTGTTGCATTCTAGCTGAAGGACAGCAGTGACAAAGATAACATCCAGATGTAATATTGAAGCTGCGAGGAATGTACTTTTTTATTTGTAAACTTTGCAGTCTGGGAAAAGAAGGGTAATTATATATTGCTGTTTTTAAGGAATTTCCTAATTTCATATTCTTCCTAATTTCTTTAAAAAATCTTAATTTTTACGTGTTCAGAAACACCATGTTTAATTTTCGATTAAATTTGAATTTTATGCTTACCAGTTTACTCAAACAAAATAAGATAATCTTTATTTACATTATAAGAACCATGTTAAAATATTGTTAAGATCGGAGCTTTGACAATTGGCCTGTCTGCTTTGTGAGCTGGAATCTGAATGAATGATTTGATCAAATTGCCATTTTATAGAGGGTTACTGTAATTCTTGTGAAATGTTGTCTGGTTGTGTGGAAAATGTAAAGGAATATCTGTTGCAACATAATCTTGTGGTGATTTCTGTAATTTTATGGCCGCTTTTGTTTTGAAGTTTTTTTGTTGAGTCTAGCTTCCCCTCTTTCAGTTCTGATTTTGAGTGTTGTAAGGGCTATTTTACCAAGGTTGTGTTATTTTTTTTCTGTATTGATACAAAGAGTTTATAAATCTGTCTTTCTTACACCTAGTAATTCTTATACATAATTTGATAGATGCCAGATTGGTATATGGAGAACAAGGATAGTATATACACAATGTATCTATTGTGTCAGCATCCAATTTTTAATAGTCTCCAGATGGATGGGGTTATGCAAGTTTATATCCAAATCTTTAGTAAATTGAACCGATGCATTGAGTAATGGGATAGCAAAGGAACATATCAATGAATTTAATTTTGTGTTATTGTTGTATTGGTAGCAACTTTACTACCATTTGGAAACTTTACTGATTCCAAATGGATTGCAGAAATTTCTCTATTGATTTCACTCAGTTTTTGAACGAAGTTGATTGGATATTTGTTCATCATTGCAGTATCTTATAAGTGCAAGCAATAGTTATGAAAGAATTCTAATTTATAAAGAAGATGGCTCTCCTATGAAAGTTGTAGGGATTTATATTTATTTTAAATAACAGTTTTATTTAATTTGAAGCTCCTTTCTGATAAGCCTTCATTCCTCTAATTGTCAATGCCAGAATATTTAAATTTGGTAGTGCATATGAAGTAATGTAAATTCTACCAGTGGGAGAAAAGGTTTATGTATCAAGTTCTAGAAGGGAAAGTAAGGGAGTGTGGGAAAACTCTGTGCTTGTTGTAGCATAAGCTTCGGCTTAGCATGTATTGCTGATTAAACGTGGCATAACAGCTATTACTTTGCTGCCATTAAATATTCAATGCTCTGTTAGGAAACAGGATAGTCTGAGCCCTGTAACGTAATTCTACTGCTTGTTAATATCTTCAAATTTTGAGCTTAGTTCTTACTGTTTCAGTTACCCCCAAGCAAAGGTGTAGTTTGTTAGCATCAAGTTGACGCATTGCAAATAATTAAGGAGTGTAATAAAGGGTAATTTTAACCATTCTTGTGTGTAGTCACTATTCTCCAGATTTCACACAAAAATTAGACTAGTAGATCTTACAACTTTATCAGTGTTTTAATCTTTTTTCTGTGTAAATCGTGACTACTTTGTTTTAACTGTGTGAGCCTTTTAGTTTTTCAACCAACTTATTTATAGTACCTTTTATTAAAGGCAGCTCATAATCTCTTGAAGGGAAGTAAAGAAAGTTTCTGTATTTGATTTATCATAAAATACCAGGGTATTACAAAAGAATTAACTTTGACATATTTTTTTTAAATATTTGAGCTATTTTTTTAAAAAGGATTGTATGAACCTCCCATTAAGAGTTGAAAGTTTGACCTGTGTTTGCACAAAATTTTAAGTATAATAGTAAGATGTTAATAATGTCATTTGCTTATTGAAAAAGCAAAGTTAGGAAATTAGTTTAACTCTGTATGATTTACTTATTTATTTTTTTAAGACTTATGTGTCTCATCAGTACTTATAGCAATAAGAAAATTGGTTTATCCTGAGAACTGAGAATTATAATCATTATCTAAAACTGGTAGAGATTTATTTAAGGTTGCTAATTTTCAATAAATATATCCCATCTTGCAGTATCCTGCAAATATGGAATTTATGTATCTAATTCTATTAAATGAATCTTAAATCTTGAATTTGATTACTGAATGTCTAAATCTGGTCTACTACAGCCATATAATGAGTTTTTAGTATTTCATCATTGATTGGCATTTTTGAGGTGTTTATTGCTTGGACTTCTGTGGTTTGTTCACTGCTTGATAAAAATTATTTCATGTACTTGTGAATAATTTACCGCCCAGTGGCGCAGCTGCACTACAGTTCCGGGGTTTGATCCCCGGGCTGGGGGAGGTTGACTCAGCTTTTCTTCCCTTAAGTGGGTCAATAAAATGAGTACCAAGTTCACTTGGGTACTAAACACTGGGGGTCCTGCGACAAGCTGACCATTTGCCCAGGACATTTGCTGATGCACTCGGGGCCCAAAAGCTCAAGAAAGCAGAAAAAGGGCACTGCAGGCCATGCCCACTAGGGGTGTTGCACCATCGAATTTAATTTTTTACTTGTGGATAACTAATTATTTATACATATGCGTGTAAGAAACTGAGGTAAAAATGAAAAACAAAAACTTATTTATGGTAAGAAAATATTCAGTGAAAATTTCAGTTAAATAAGTGTTGAAATGGTCTGTGAAATTGACTAATGATATCTTAACTTTTCCCTTGAAAATGCATGTTAGAAATTATTTTAAAATGGTTCATTAAATATTCTGTATCTGTTATGAAACTGATGGCATTTGCAAGCTGTTCTAGTTAATTTTAAATTGCAACCAATTAAAATATTGATACTTCTTTCTTAAATGATTCAATGTGCTTTTCTATGAGCATTTAATATAGAAATTTAATCTTCCTTTTTTTTTTTTTTAAACAAAAGGACAAGTGGTCATCAGTGGGGATCTCCGAAACCCCCTGTGAAAGTGACTGGTCCTGCTGGTTGGACAGCACCTGCTGCTGTAGTACCTGTCGCTCCTAATACTGTTGCATCTGGAGGATGGTCATCTTCTCCTCAGCATGGCTTTACACAGATGGTTAGTTAAGCAAATTTTATTTTCTTTAACATGGTCGTGTTTTGGATTTCTTTCATTTTTTAAAAATATTTTAGTAGTATTCATGTTTAACTGAGTTGTCTTAAAAACATTATTGCACACTTTCTTTAATTGTTAATGTGATAAGAAAAATAAAAATATTTCTTGTAAAATTTGTAAAAAATGTATAAATACTGGATTTTAATACTGGATTCTTTCCTTTTACTAATAAAGGGTCAACTCTTTTCAAAAGTCTCAATCATAGCCCGAATTGAATGAAAATTTTAATCTTTTTGTCCTTTTCCTTAACTTTTTGGCCAGTATTTAGTAAGTTTTATTATACATCTTAAATTCAGTTTTAATGTAATTTAATATTACAATACTTTTTAGTACTTAATTTTTAAAATTTTTCTAAATTAAAATTCAAAAATACTTCATAAAATTAAATTTACTTAAAAAAAATAGTCCTTAGTAATTTTCAACCATTTTTCGCATTACAACAGTTTGCTTTTTCACAATTTTTACATTACTACACAGATTTAAAAAATTTTTTAACTACAGAACACGTTTTTTACATTACATATAGTTTGCAGGATAATTTTAATAGTTTTTTTAAATGGTTCTTACATACAGCAGCTTATCACTCAACTTTACCTTTTACAAGCGCCCTCTTTTATAAATAGAAGAAACACTACTTTACATCACTTACTTGACTGCTGCTCCTTGTCCACACTGCAATAGAAATAATGGTAAATTAATTAATTTAAAACTTACTTTTTACTTGCCTTTATTATATTATTTTAATATTATTTAATTTAGTTTCTAGTTTATTTTTTGTATGTTAATAGTATATGTATCTTTTTTATATATATGCATATTCGTGTTGGGGAAGTTTTTTTTGGGGCAAGAGTTTCTAAATTAAATCGGTTTTCTATAAAATTGGTTGTGTAAAGAGTATTGTTTTGTATTGGCTTTGATTTGTTCTTTTCTAAAGGCTCCGCTTGTTTGAATTGCTTTTGGTGGGTCACATCATTTGGTTTTACTTTTGGTTTTGGGTTTTACACTTGCCTACATAAATGACGAAACACAAATTGAATAATTGAAGAGTTTGGTTTGAGGGCAACTTCCCCTTGATAAGTCTGTCTTCTGCCCAGCTCAACAATTATTCACTTATGCATATTTATTATTTTTAGGATTTAAAAAAAAATTCTTACAATTTTATATTTGTTAATAGATTTTGATACTTGAACTTGATTTACTTATGTTGTCAGAATTTAAATGATATTGTAGATTAGTTCGCAGCAATATAAATTATTCATAATTTCTTTTTAACCTATTTCTATAATTAATTTTTTCTTTAAATTACTTTTTACGAATAGAAATTTCGTTAAATTCTAATTTTATGAGAACATTCTTTGAAGGTTTTTCAAGGCAAAAATGAATAGAACAGGCATATAATTTTTTAAAATTGCATTTTATATTTGTCGTTTGTGAGCATTATATTTCATATTGTTTCTTTGCACTTTTTATGACAGAAGCAATGGATAGCTTTTCTGAATAAACAATATTTATAATTGGGAATTACTGCCTTTAAGAAATAATTAGGTCAAGGTTTGGAGTGACAAAATAGGAAAGAAATAGTTAACACAATGGCCAAATGAAAAATCAGTAGCTTTGGAATGGAATTGGACAACATTAATTTGCTTATTTAGTCATCAAATAATTTTCATTCATCATCAGTTTTAATTGAAAATACAAGGAATTATTTGGTTGGGGGGAAGAACTGTTTATTTTAGGCTTTTATTTAACTTCATATAAAACCATAGGTTATGCCTTTTATTAGTAATTTTGTATTCATACGAATTTTTTAGGGTCAAACTGTTCCAGGAACAGGACAGTGGACTGGTGCAGTGGGTGGTACTTTTACACAGCAGACTCCAGCTGCAGTCTATCAGCAACCAGCATTTATGGTAAGCTTATTTTTGGGGGAAAATGTGTGTATTTATATATATGAAAGGAAATTAAGTTCTCTTCTTAATTGCAAGGATATTATTTTAAATAGAAAAATAAGGAATTCAAAACTCTGATGTGTCAATGGTAATCTTTAAATATTGTAGTGCAAAAGATAACATATCTGCATGCAGCTTTTCTTTGTACATATTTGTTAAACAAGAAAAAACAAGAATTAAAGATGTTCATAACTACTACGTTGACCTTTTAACTGTTTGTTATGAAAACTGCAGTGCAATTTGATAAACAATTAATAGAATCCAGTCACATTGAAGGGGTGAAGGCTGTATACTTCATTATGAATTATACAGGATCATCTTTTTCTTGGTGTTAAATTTAATAAAGAGAAATGGTTTTCGGGAAACAGTGTTCTTTCATCTGGAGATCAAGTATTCAAGTTATTTTTCTGGGGTTTAATTTCCTCTTTTCTGAAACCACTGCATTCAATTTGATACAATTACAGAACTGAAAAAAGTATTGAAGTTCTGAATCTATTGAAGAACCCTGAAAATTTTTGAGTGCAACAGTTTTTCATAGCAACATATTTTCTGAAATAATTTTCATATTGACAGTATTTAAATAAAGTTTTGTCTGTGTTTGTTTATGAAATTTTTCTTCCACATGAATTTGGTAGTTGACATTTTCTGCATTTGTTGAGATAGAAATTTTAATTGAAGAATTGTTTCCTTTTGTGTGTACTTAAATATGATCGCCAAATATTTTTCTGTTAGATAATATAATGGCATGATGATAAAATGAAAAGCTTATCTGCAGAAGCTGAAATTATAGTATAACAATTTCAGTTTTTGAAAATGAAGGAAAAAATATCTGCTGAAAGTAGTTAAATCGAAAATAATTTGAAAAATGTAAGGCACACAAAATAACAGCGTTCCAGATTAGATTATTTTTAAAAAAATCTGTCATTATGTATAAAAAGTGGGACCTCATGGAAAATTTTTAATCTTAAGCAGTGTATAAAACAAACGTGAGAGATGTTATTATTTCTGTATATATGGAACAAATTTTAGCTGCAAAATTTAGGAAGAAGTAAAATGTGTTATGCAGGACATTGTTATGGTGCAATATAATCACAAACTCAAATTGGTAAACATGCAAAATTTTTAAATCTTACCTCCAAATGAACAATTTGGCAGTTTAATACAGTCACAGATTATTAACCCAGGTTTGTTTACATAATACAATTTAAAGTTATTTAACTGTATTGTTGTGGACAAATATCACATATCGTAGCTACAAGCATTTTCATTTTTAATATAAGATCCTAAATATCATATTAATGTATTGAATTCATAATAAAATTGCAAATAATGATTTTATCCTAATCTTGAGACTAACTCATTAATATATATTTCCATTCAAAAAAGTCCAGATTTACGTAATCAATTCTGCTGCTAAGAGGAGTTGAAGGGCATTTACATGAGCAGGCTTCGAGGGTCGAGAATCTGAAACAAACCTGTGTGATGCTGAAGGATAATGTCGGTAAAGTGCAGAATCACCCACTTCTTTGGCATGTTTTGTTTGGCACTTTTTACAAGAGTAAGAAGAATTGAAATTTGTTTTGACTTTTTAAAGTGAAAACAGATCGATGTGTACTTGGACAAATTCAAGGGAGTGCGCAGTGCCGAGTTTGTGCAATTCTGGGATTTTTTTTAAGGGAAAATAGGTCGATGTGTACATGGATATCGAGTTTGTGCAATTCTTAACATGCCAAGCAGTTGGTGATTCTGCACTTTCCCCGATAACATTCTTGGAACCAGCCTACAAATGAATTAATGCAACCTGTCCAATTCAATCACTTGCAGTTTTTTATACTGTTTGTTAATGTTCACAAAGGGGAGACATCCTCTCCATCAAACTAAATATTAGTTTGAGACAGTCTTTTTGCAATACAACACCTGAATAATAATGCACATCATCAGTCGAAACCAGAAGTCAATGTTCTGAATTCCTAGCTAACTATCAGTTTGGAACAGTCAATTTATAATACTTCATAAGCACAAAAAGAAAGTTGTCCAAAATCAGTAAGGGACCGATCTCTCAGCCTTTTCTCAAGTGTCTGTAAAGCTAGAATACTCCATCCTGTCGAATAAGAACCTTTTCATTTCTTAAATATCTGGAACGCTTCATCAGAGTAGGGCAGGAACCTTTTGCTCACTCTTTTCTGAAACGTCAGTAAAGCTTAAATGATTCATGAATGTAGGGAGAAACCTTTATTGCAAAATTTATCGCACAAATGAAGAAATTGAAATTTGAGAAAAATATTTATGCATATGTATGTATTCATATAATTCTGTATGTTAATTTTTAATACTATGTAGTTAAATGATTCTTTGAACTGTCTGTAAGCTTACCAAGA
Source organism: Stegodyphus mimosarum (assembly GCA_000611955.2). Taxonomy (NCBI): domain Eukaryota; kingdom Metazoa; phylum Arthropoda; class Arachnida; order Araneae; family Eresidae; genus Stegodyphus; species Stegodyphus mimosarum. Next base: position 76,625 of record KK118202.1, on the reverse strand, counting down.
TTAAGCACATTTTCACTAAGCACATAAGCACACCTGATTTTTTTTACAACTTTGATTGAAATATTTCAAGATTGCTTTTAATAATAAATTGTTCTTTTCCTTAGTATATTTCCTTACAATAAATTATTCCTCAATATATTTTCTTATATATATTTCTAAACAATATTATTTTAAGAACAGATCTTTGGCATACTGAAAAGAGGCAGACTTTAAATTTCCGTAATAATGATTATGTGAACCATATAGTAAGAGCTATTGAAACTATGTTAGTGTGATTTCAGTGAAATCGGTTATATTTTATTTATTAATCCCAAGGGCAACTTTCAATCTACCTAATAATAATAATAGTCTATTCTGCTTTTGTTCTGAGTAATTTTTTTTAATTTTAAATAAATGTGCAGTGTATTTATTGAAAATTGCCTATTAAATATGCAATTCAGGGTTTTTGAAATTAGACTTTTTTGCTTTCCTTTGAACTAAAAAAAAAAATCATTAATCTGCCATTAAAGAAACAAATTTATGTACATATGTGTGTATAAATGCATATGTGGATATAAATTTTCTTCACATCATATGTGTAGTCAAACAGAAGCTTACAAATAAATAAACTTACCTGTGATTGATTATAAAAATACAGTTTTATATCTGATTTATAAAAGTGCTTTCACCATGCGCTTAATGCTAAATTTCATTTAAAAAATTAATTCGTACAGTTCTTTAAAAAATAATATTGTGACTTCTTTTTTTTTTTTTCGTTTTTTAGCCTGGAAATGTTAGGCCTGCTGTGGTGCCCACAATGGGAACAATGCCAATGGGTAGTGGCATGCCATCTAATGTTCCCATACAGCAACCTGTGTATGGCTTTGTTCCTCAGGTGCCTCTCATGCCATCAGCAACACCAGGGTTACCAACACAAACCACATCAGTCAACGATCCTTTTGGAGCCCTGTGAAAGGTGATATAAGATTTCTGGCTAGCAATGAGAGTTTATAATCATACGCTCACCAATTTCAAACTCTTATATATAAAATAACAATTTTAGAGGGTATTAAAATGAATTTATTTGCAAATGCCTAGTGTGTACTTTTCAGAAGTAATTGAGAAAATCAAAATAAAGTTTTAAGTAACTTTCATGTTAATAGATCTTGGCATTTGTAGCTAGCTTTGATAACATGGTTGAAAAATTCTGACTATCTTGATATGTCTATAGTTTGAATTCAGTTGTGAGCAGTATTCATTTTTATTGTTTAAGAGTTGTGTTCTGAAAAAGAATATACTCATACAAAAATATTTTTAAGGGATGATGCAAAAAAGTGTCATGCATGACTTAAAGTTAAAAAACTCAGATCTTTCATTTATTTTTTTTTAACTTAATGTACTTATCATAGTCATTTAAATGTGAAAAATATGTCATTGAACTCATTAAATAGTATAAGAATTTTTTATGTAGTTCTTAAACATGATTTAAGGAAGGAAAATACAAGTCTCTGCATGTTCCCCCCTCCTTTTTTTTAAAAAAAATAATGATTATTAAATATTTCTGCCAATTAATATATGCCCATTTCTACAAAAGACCCCCTTTCCCCCAAAAAAAAGTCATTTTGGTTCTTCAGTAAGAGTGGTTCCCAGTGATTCTGATGAAAATATGTGTATTTCAATTCAAATTTTAATGAAAAGATGTTCTAAAAAAATTTAAACTGTGATAACTATCATTTATTATATGTATATCGCATGACATTTTTTAATGGCTTGAATATTTTCATGCAAAGTATCATCTATCAATTGAAATTTCCAAAAAGTATAATTTGATAAAAATAAATGAGTTTTTTTATAAGAATTTGTATGACTTTTTTCATATTACTCCCATAAAATCTTTTCAATAAATATTCGTCCAAAATAAAATTAAATTAAAAGTAATACCGGTGAAAAAGAACATACTTGATGGCTGTGCTAAAAATCTGAACTTCTCATCAGGTTTGCTAATTATTACCACTAACGTCACTGAAGATTTGCTGCGAAGAGAGAAAATTAAATATGTGAATGTTACTTTGATTTTTACTCACAAATTACTGAGAGATGTGTCCTAAGCATTTATAAATTATACTCATATTTAAGATCCTTTATAATTATGCAAATTTAGGTCAAATTTGTTGAGTCCAAGGTTGTGCGCTTCAGTTGTAAGGGGAGAAAAGAACATAATCAGAGATAAAACTCGTGATTGTATTTGTGCGTTGCACAATAGCGAGATGTATTACTTTTATATGTATAAAAGTTTTGTTCTGCTAAAATTTATTTTATGCTGTAGAGGCATTGGGTTATTTCAAAGCAGGAGAGATGAAAAATGAGCAATGCCCTCGCCGGGAGTCGAAACGCGGACCTCTCGAATGCATGCCGAGAGTGCTGACTGCTGCACCACAAAGACATGCTAAGATGGCGAGAGAAATACCTTATATACTCCCACTTTTAAAGGGCAACTGGGAATTAGGGGACCCATAGTCACCAAATCCTGGTGGTGAAGAATCATCATCCACCACCTTTTAGTAGGTACCACTGTAGAAACATTAGGTATTTTTTTAAGCTGGAGATGTGAAAAATGAGCAATACCCACGATGGGACTCGAACCACGGACCTCTCAAAATTGCGCCAAGTGTGCTGGCCGTTACACCATGAAGGCATGTTAGGAAGGCGGGAGAAATACCTTATAATACTTTCCAGAAAGATGACTATTATATGAAATCTCAAACTATAATATGAAATTGAATAAAATTTGGCTAAACAATGCTGCATATTTTTTCATAATTAGGAATTGTTTATAAATGTACATTTACAAAAATGTCATTCCCAGGTGAAATACAAAATACTTTCATTTACAGATCACAAATATAACTCTGTTTCATTCTTTTCACGAGACTAAAGCATCTTAATAAACCTTAATTCATTTAATTCCAATGTTCCTTCCTAAATGCAATTGCTTTTAGTCCTTGCGTCTACCAGTGGCTGAGTAATGAAATTGAAGATCCACACAGCTTTAACTTTTTGAGGGTCGCTACCCTGGTCATAAGATGGGGGATGCAATTTTCCATTTTGTGCATTGTTTTCTCGAAGCTTCTGTAGGCATTAATTTTTTCACCAAAAACTAGACTCTAATGCCACTATTATAATGTACTTTGATACTTCCGTATTTTCTATATTAGTGTTTACTTTAGTCTTAAGAATGGAGAATATTCATTATAAAATTTCATAACATCAGTTTCCCTCCCCATGAATGCTACACCCAGGGATAGATTCTCCCCTCTTACCAGTTATGCTGCTGATTGCAAAGTGTATGGGTTTATCTTCCTAAGGGGAAAATGCTGCATTGGAGAAAACTCTTAAAGAGAAATTGGTTCATATTTATACTATATGTTAATCTGTTTGAGAACTGTGCATAAGTTAAGATTTTATTTGTGAGTAATTATCCTACATGATTGATGTTCATTTTTATAAATGAATTTTTTCTCAGTTTTCTGTTGTCAACAGTTTATTTTTTTTCCCTTTTCCAGATGATGGCCGATTGGCAGCTTGAATATGGACTGGCTAAAGAGCTTCGGCTTTTAATTGAATTGTTGCCTTTATTTCTTTAGCGTTCACCAGTTAATGAAATGTGATGAATAATAATATTGTAAAATATGATTTGTTGCATTGTATTGTAGCTATCATAAATGTCCCTGTTATAAATGTTAGGCGTTTATCATTAAATAAAAAAAATGTGAATATACACTATTTTGTTCCTATTGTATAGCTGCTGGCAGTGTTGTATTTTTCTGACTAACTCTGCTGTAATACAATCTGTTTATTAAAGTGATAAATTTCCAAATATTTCATTTGTTTTGCCGTTGGGTCGTTGGTTTTGTATTGAAGTATTTTCATAAATCTTAAATTATTTGAAATGGAAGTCATTCCTCTGGGTAAATGCTAGTTGCAGGAATTGAAAAATTGAATTTAATGTATATTAAAAAAAATTGTTTGCTGTTTATTTAATGAGCTATTTCTCAGCAAGTATTTTAATTGATGTAATGGAACACTTTAGATTAAATGGTATATTTTTTCATTTGTAAAAACCATTCTATGTGTTATATGCAACTTGCATTTAATCGGAGTTTTCTTCATGTGTAAGATTTAACGGTGGATAATCATTCAGATATAGGGCAGAAATTGTAGTCATTGTTCATGAGATAGATTTGTAATAAAATTGTTATGCTAAAATATCAAAATGTAACCTATGCAAAGAACTCTAAATAGTAGTTCTGACTTATGCATGATTAATGTTCAGAATTTCCATTTATCCATACTATATGTAATAAAGGAAAAATATCTTAACTACTTTTGATCAATGGAAAAAAAATATATAAAAATTTTGTAATCCATTCTAACCACTTACTTTGTTCTACCTTTTTCTTATGTTTTCAATGAAACTGATGTTTTACGTATCATGTGCATTAAAAACTTTGTCAGAATCTGTGAAAACAAACCATATGTAATTATTTGTCCAGCAGTTTTCATCATCTAAAGAGTTCATGTATATTTCTTCAATAGTAGCAAGATCCTGAAAGAGTGAAAAAGCACATGGTTGATATATAATAAAAAATCCTTTAATTGTAATGTGTATTCATTATAGATTTAATAATCATTCTCTTAACAATCACAGACACACAAACGTGTTTCATACTTGTTAAGTATGTAGATCTCATTTAAATTTTCTTGTCTGTATCTATTTTTAAACGGGAAGTTTGTGTCAGATGCTGAAGTTACTTATAAATCAAAAATGCTATGAAGGGTTTTCCTGTTTATTCATCAGATTTAGGGTAATGATTAACTTTTGTCATCAAATTCTTAAAATTTGTTATAGATATACCCATTTAAGATTTAGGCAGTGTGTTTCAATCTGTTGGTTGTGATTTCCTTGTTTGGCAGTTTTAAAATATAATTTCTTTGGAAATTTTTATTTTTATTTATACTTCAAAGGCAAATAAATTTAAAACATGTAGTGAAATATTTTAAGTTATAAAAGTAGTTGTTTTAATTCATTTATTAAAAGTCATACTTTAATAACAGCTCTTCAGTATTTTCAAGATTTAATCATTATTTATTTCGTTCAATTTTGATGCAATAGTATACTTTTTTGGGTACAACAAAGGCAGTTCAGCAGAAAATTTATTTGTTGCATAAATTAGTTTAATTTCCTCAATAATTATATTTTATGTAGGAAAATAATAGGGATTTCTAGATCATTAATTAGTTTTAGATGATATAGGAGAACTCTGTATGTATAAGTATACATTTCACCGATATATATGAATAAACAAATTCTTACTTTCACAAAAATGCTAAATCATCCTGATGTGATTCATGACTTGTAGAAATGAGGATTTTTTCAAGTAATATAGATCGGTTTGGTATATGATCAGTAGCTAACTTGGTTGTTAAAAAGTAAATAAAATGTGTTATTTATTAATGCTTCTGTAAGGTATATATCATTTAATACTTTACTGGTATAATAGCAAGACAAAAATACATGTAAGAAGACAAAAAAATAACTATTACAGATTAAATTACTCCCAAATGACCAGGTTGATTAATTAAGTTGGATATTAACTAGACTTCATAAAAAATATATGACAGAGAAATGGAAAAATTTGTATTGCAAAACATCACTGTAAAGCAAAACTGTTCATAAAAAATACGAAAAGGAAAAGAACTGCATGGAATAACAGCAGTGATGTTGTTATGTTAACAACAGATACATGATTTATGAGTTAACTGTTCATAATTCAAAATATAATAAAAATTGTTAAACTGTTGAAAGTAAACTACTCAGTCTTAAATCAAGTATTACAGCTATTAATCTTGTATTTCATATTGTCTTCTTATGAAATACCAAAGAGTAATGTAAACAAAAGTAGCTGCTGCATCCCTGACAGCCAGTCTATCTCTTTGAACCTAGCCATGGGTTTACACTTCCATCAAGTTTTTATAAAAACTACAAACTATTTTTTATACTGATCAGCGATAATCTTTCAATCTTGCTGCATATGTTTTCATAATTAGGAATTGTTTATAGATAGGAATTATTAGTCCAAAAGGGCAATTTGCCCAGGACTATTAATTTTGTTTTGTCATTTTGCATTGTTTCACTTTCAAATTGTTGCCACCAAATATTATTGCCCTGTATTATATTTAAAGAAATTAAATAATGAAGAATCTGCATAAATGTGTGTATGTTTCTCGCACTGTGATAAAACAACTGTACCTAGAGCCATAAAATTTTGAATATTGAATGTTTCCACCTGAATATGGGCATCTGGAAGCCCAAACTTGAAATTTGGAATTTGTATTATTATCGATTTCATATTTTGTGAAACTTTAACAAATTTTTTATTAGCAAATTCGAGGATTTCAAAGCGAGCAGTGGCAACTTTGTACATAAAAAACATTTTTGTCTTCAGTGTGTTAGATTGTGTATCTGAAATTCTAAAGATATGCTCATTTTAAAATTATTTTGTGATACTGCTGTTGAACTGAATTTTATGGTTTAAGTGCAAAGAACATGATATTTAATAAGTAAAGGTAACACACAAAATGTTTAAAAAAAAAAATTTCTTTGAACATAATTTAAAATCTAAAACCTTTAAGATTTTTTTTTCCCCTTGCCTTCTCAATTACTTTGTAAGATGACAATCTGGTGAGTTACAAAAGGATGCTTTGCATGGTAAGATCATTAATCTTGGGAACTTTGCAGACACTGTTGAGACATAGGTTATTTCGAAGCCGAAGAAGTGAAAAAATGAGGAATGCTCTCGCCGGGACTCGAACCACGGACCTCTACACCACAAAGGCCGGAGAAATACCTTGTATACCCCCCTTTTAAAGGGCGACTGGGGATTAGCGGTCCCAATTGCCAAATCCTGATGGTGACAATCATCATCCACCACTTTTTTTTAGTTCGGGCGCCACTGTAGAGACTTCAGGTTATTTCAAAGCAGAGAAGTGAAAAATTAGCAATGCCCTCGCCAGGACTCGGACCACGGACCTTGCAAATAAGCGTCCAGTGTGCTAACCACTACATCACGAAAGCATGCTAATACCTTGTTAAAAAAAACAAAAGAAGGGGGCCAAATAATGCAAGTTTGAACTCATTGTTCATCTTATATTCTTCATTAATGCTATTCATAACTTAGTCTTGTTACTTATAGTGTTCTTCCCTCCCTTTGAAAACTGATTTAATTGACGTATCTAAGTGAACTTATTCTCCAGTAAACTGTTGAAAAATACAGGTAAATTCTTAATAGTATTTTTCTATTAATTATATTTTTTTTCCTGTGTTTAACTGTCTTTGAATTAACTTTGATTTTGTGTTAACCATGCATGTCATCCTAGGGATCTACTTTATTTTGTAATATTACTTTTTAATTTGCAAATTATAAATTATATAAAAATATTAACTTTTTTTTGCTTGAAATATGCTAATTTTGTGATAATTTATTTGGTAGGTGTATAGGGGCTGTGAAACTGCAGTTTTTAAAAACATACTTCTTACATAGTATTTTTTGTTGACAGCCAAAATAATTGAGATGTATGTGTATGTGAATTTTGAATTGAGATAGTAGATTTTGTATGTGCGATTAGTTCTGTCATTTCATTTCTTTTACTTTGGTTTTATGTAATTATATTTGTATAATTTAATAATTTATAATTGTTCTCTATATTTTTTGTTATTCCCTAGTCAATATTTTTTATCAATATGTTTTGCAATTAATGTGCAGATGTTATAGAGAATGTATGTAATAGTTATGTTACGAAGGTTTAGTCTAAATGACTGATATCATGTTTGGCATTGTCACCTTCTACTTGTAAAAATCATTCAAACATTCTGATATGCATATGACGTAGTCGTAGTATACAATGAAAGGAAAAGAATTTAACATGAAAAACATTGTCAGACTGACAGTTCTTAAATTTCACATTTATGTATCTTTAAAAAGAGGAGACAATGGTAGCCGTATGTTTGGTGCCTCCACAATAAAATGGCCACACTTCTGGCCTTGGGAGTGGCCAAAAATATCTTTAAAAGAATTTTAGCTTTTAAGATGAAATTAATTTGACCTTTGCTTAAGCTTCTTAAATATGAAGCATGGAGAATTTCAAAAAGAAAAGTGATGATTTAAGATCAAGTTTATAATAGGTTGTTTGAAAAGTAATTTCGCTTTTTATCACCAGAAGGTTTATTAACTAGCTAAACTTCGTTCTTAACTGTATTGTAACCAATATATGGATTCCACATATTCTTAAAGAAAGATTTGTTCTACCTCAAATGTCAAGAAAATTGCTCATTTTTGAAGCGAATCATGACTAGTGATTGGAATAGAATGATCAATATATAATTCAATAATATATTTATATATTACAAGAGAACTGGATTTTTTACATTTAAAAAAAAAAAAAAACTCCAAACAATCCAATAAATGGCTCTACATAGATTATGCAAAGCTACATCAATCAATAACTACATATGTCAGTTGGTCAGTCTCGATATTATACTGAAAAAGCAGTTTACTATAGCTAATGATGGAATAATGAAATAAAATAAAGTGAGAATAAATACATTTACATTTCAAGCAACTGAGAAGGATACTGTTTAGTAGGATTAGTAAGTATAGATGACCTTGAAAGATTATTTTGGTGCAGAGTAGAAAACCGATGTAAATAAAGCACATGCTTCTAAAGAGACTATGAGATTGTAAACAAAATGGTCTTCCGCATTAATAATGGGCCACTTACAGGATATTGTTATTAAGTCTGTAAATCATTTTTTGAAAAAGACAGTTCATCCAAATTCATTAAACTTAATTGCTGAAATGTGTCACAAAGTATAAATTTCAATAGCCTAGACTAAACTGTTGAAAAATATTTTTAAATTTATATTTCATCATGACTTGATTTATCAGTTACTTTTCTATTCACAAAAATCATTACATCATAGGTCAATGACAAATTTTTAATCAATTGTTTGAAAAATATTTTTAAATAATCCTTCCTTAAACAAAGGAAAACTAACTTTCATCTCCTCATTTACTTAGTTTTTGTGATACAGGTGATGTTAATAAGTTCTCCAGAAACAGGTTACTATCACTTTCATTCCCCGACTAATTTTATATTTTTCATGGAAATACTTTCTATGCTCATTTACTGGGGAAAAGTCTGAAGTGAGTGCTGTATTGCATGAGAACTTACTGAAGTGCTGTTTCAGTATTACTTGAGAACATAATATTCTCCAATTTTCATTCTGAATTTCTTATGAATCCAATAATTATTTTGTTAACAAATGGAAATTTATCTATAATTACAATTGTGATAATGGTCGTTTTGATAATCTAAGGCAACATTTTTTTCATTATTTAAAAATGTATAAAACTAATTTTGAGTGGTATTTAGGTTAAACTGAATAGAATATTTTTTTAATATTGTTTTTAAAATTTAATTAATAATTAATCATATTAACTAATAGAAATATATTTAATACAAATGTAAACTGACATTACTAAATATTTAAAAATATATTTGTTTTAAATATTTAAAATTTTAGGGAATAAAAGTCCATATTATTCAAGAATTGTTGACAGTTTTAAAAGAAATTTATTAAATTGGTAACAAATGACTGTCACACAAATATCAATTTTTAAACACACATTTTATTATATTGCTTTATTGTAAGAATATTTTCATGCTGCATAATTTTTAGTTTAATGCAATTATATATTTGACAGGGTTTGTGCGGTCCTTAGGTTTTTTAGAATCGATTTTTGGTACTTGAAAGAGTTTAATTTCGTCCAAAATCAGTAGAAGGTCCTTAATTTTAATCTAAAATTTCGGTCCATTTTTGCTACTGCCATTTCAAGTGCAAATTAGCATTTTCAAGGAATATTTTTTGTGATTCACTGACAAATATGGTTATTGTTTGAATTTGTTCCGATTTCTAATATAAACAGTGCGATACTAGAGTTTCTAGGCAAGAAATGAAACATAAGCATTTTGAAATTGTTTCTTTTTTCTAATGAAGAGCTCTTAAGCAACTTTTCCTTTTGGAGGATGTGAATTCTTTTATTAAAGGGTTTTAAATTTGACTGCTTATCAACATTTTGGCGATTTTAAGATCAATTTCTGTACAAAATTTTTAATTCGGAGATCTGCAAATTTTTCAACACTTTTGTTTAGACATTGTAACATTAATAAATTTCATTAAAATAATGGTAATATATTGAAATTATATTTAAGAAATAACATTGAAATAAAATATTTTTATTTTCCCTGTTAATTATAAAGCGATATTTCTTTTCATTTTGGCAACTTATTATTACAATATTTTGAATTCAAAAATAAACCAGCTAATAAATGCTAAAAAGCATAATTTACAAAACACTTCTTAGCAAAAGCAAAATAGCTGTGTAATTATTTTAAAATGTCTTCTTTTTTTTTCATGGTAAGAGTTTTTCCCCATGTAATTGTCTCAGAATATTTAGAATGTGCATCTGATTTCTCTATAAAATTCATTTATTTTTTATTTGTGTGTGTTTGTGATTTTTTCCCCCCCAAATACTTCTGGCTTTTCTATGTTGCAGAATTGGTAGTGGTAATCTTTCTTTCGGATTTAGACATTGCACCTTGGAAAGTTTAGAAGGATTTGAAGGCAAGATAAGATTTCAGAAAAATGTGACAAAATGAAAAATATTTTCATAGTATTAACTCGTAATGGATGTATTTTACAGAATGTCAGTGATGAACTGCTTACTCTTTGGAGAATTTTTGGGAGAACAATGAAAACCTAATATTTGAATGTTTTACTTCTGATCATAGAAATCTTTTTCTTAACATGATTATACCCCTCCCCCTTTTTTTTTCTTTTCCCTAAGCATGGAAAATGTCAATAATGCTTCTAACGTTAGCACATGCATACGTATCTACGGAAAGGAATTTTCTTTTAAAAAAGAATTGAAAGCTAACAATTTAAAAGATTATCATATGTATCTTATATATCTCAAAGCATGACACACAGGGCTGGCATTAGGCATTTTTGTACTTGATGCAGTCTCTGTGGGTTCTAAATTATAAAAGTTTTGCTATTTCTATATTTTATTGCTGTGTGCATCACTAAAATTTTAAAAATTCTGTCGCACTGGCTCTGATCATATATCATTTCATATTTACTCTGTCTTCATATTATTTAAGGAATAAAATTAACAGTTTCTTCTCTATATTCTTCACATATGCATTGACTTTTAGTCAATGCATTTGTGATGAGTGCATGATGATGACAAAAATGATGCAGTATGCTAATGGATCCCTTTGTAATGCTGCCCATATCCTTATGCAGGTCAAGTGCTGTTCGAAAAGGTAAAATCTTTCGTTAGGGTGGCCTATGGTCCATTTCCTTATAAAAATCAGTTTCTATCTTGAAAAAGAAAGCAATCTTCATAAGGATGCAGACATCTTTATGCATCATTATGTCAATTTTTAATCTGCGTTACTGATTAATTAAGGAGGGAATGAAATAAATAGTTAGCACTTTTATAAAAACGATTGAATTAGCCTAAAAGTCCTTGCACCTTTTTGAAGACCAACTCCACATTTAACAGTTTTCCTTATGTATTTTGAATTATATACTTTTATGTTAATGAATAAACTCCTCACACTTATTAGAAACAAATTTTTGTTTCACAGCACCAAAGTAGATTTCTCCACATTTTTTCAATGTTGTTTTTGACATGAGACGGATGATTTGGTAAAATGCATATGCTTTTTCGTATGTATTTTTTAAAAACAGAAAATTCCTTAGACTTCAAGAACAGACCTTTTCATTCACCAGTGTACATCGAATTGTTCTGTCAGTTACATCAAGTCACCTTAAAGTTAACAAAACCACTTTAATCAAGTTTCACCTTAAAGCTCTTTGTCAAACAAAAATGGTTTCTCTGTTTTCAGAGGAACATTTTCTCCCTCAAAGGTATTTTAGAAATTCTATTTCTATGTTTAGGCATACATTTTTCTTTGTATGTATTTGCTGTAATAGGAAAACATCCAACTGACTTATCAATTCTTCTGATTATTAATCCATTGATTTGTCATTAAAAAAGTGTGCAATGCCACACACTAACATAATGTTTTCCTCTACCCATATCTTTTCTATATAATTCACATTAGAAAAAACAATTATTTGCTGAGAAATTTCAGATCTGAACAGAAAAAATAACATGTTAATCATAATTTTAAAAAGGTGCAAGTGTTATTTCTCTTTGAAGTGCTTCTATTTCCCCCCCCCCCAATATATTTTTGGGATAGAGTATTTTATAATGTAAAAACACCCCAATAATTGATGATGATACTTATAGAATCAATAAATTATATCATTTGAGTCTAAACAACACACATTAAGTATAATTAAAAAGTTAGACATTATTTTTAAACTGGCAGAAATGTAAAAGGTGTTTATTTTTTGGCCATAGCTGTATAAGATCTTTTATGTTTCAAATTATAACTCCTTAATAAATTTAAACATTTCTATATGAAAGATGATGAACTGACCTTTTAATAATTTAAATCTTTGTATGGATAACATAAGTTTTCATATATCTAGCAGTATAAAGATAAGTAAACTGTCATTTTTTCAATTATAATACTAGGTAAGATGACAAAAACAAGTTTCTGTAATACAGTATTAGCCTATCTAGATGTCTTACTATGCTTATATATATTACTTATTTCTATATATATTGTATATCAGTTTGTATTTATTCACATACCACATTATTTCTACCCAGGATAATGAAATAATGAAAATATAATTTATTCTTGTAACTATGTAAAATATTTCCAGTATAGATTTTTAACACTAAACTGATATATAAACAGCATTCTATGTCTATTAGGATTTATAAAAAAATGCAGCATGTTCTTACATATCATAAATAGTACCTTACATTTCTGAGTTATTCTTTAATTTTATATACTATTAAAATATCTGTATTTTTTAAATACTTATGAGAAATTGGCTCATATTTACATGTCTTGCAAGGAAAAGTATGAAAAACAAAACTGACACATGAATATTTAACTGCATTGTATATCTGAAAATCAAGAGAAAAGTATGAATGCTCAAGGCAAAACCTATCTTATTTCAAATATTTTTGCAAATTTATTCTAAACATTTTGAATTATTGTATGAAATATGCAGAGAATGCATGTTTTCTTGAAAAATGTACCCAAAATTCAAAATCTTGTATAAGCCGAAATGAAAAAAATTCTAATGTTCAAATTTGTCGTCATGAGAGTCAAAATTTTGCCAAATGAGTGGAATCACTATAAAATGCCAAAGACATAGTTTTAACTTTGGTAACCCTATCTAAAGCTAGTACATTTATTCCATTGTTATCGTAATTTTCTGTGCTATTTTATTTTTTTTTTGTCTGAAAGATGAATGGGAATTGTTATATGCAAATTTCAAATTGCAGATGATCACATATGCTGAAAATTATAACAGCAGTATGGCTGCTCAGCATTTAAGTTAGAAAATGGGCAAAGCCGGCCACAGATTTTGCCAGCTGATCTTTCATTTTACTGATGATTCAACAAACCAGCATTATAAACAGTTTCAAAAATAAAGTAATTAACTAATTTCATATAAAATTTATATTTTTCATTAACTTAAAATACAAATTAAAGAAATAAAAAAGGCGTGATTTTGAGAGATTAGCGGATTCGTGTACAAGCCGACCTTGTAGTTTAGCTTTAGAAAAAGGTAAAAAAATTTTTGGCATAAATTTGCAGTATATTTTTTAAATTTAAATATATCTCAGAATATTTAAAAAAAAATTGACAAAAATACCAGTTTTTTAACACTGTAACAATTGTTTTTCCAGATAGCACTGTTGACAGCAAATAAGCCAACATTATTACCTGTCACTTATCAATTGCTGAATTTCCAATGATATTAAGATTATTTGAATTCTCTAATTTTACACATGTGAATATCTGATAATTTAAAATACACATCTATATGAGCAAAATCAGTGAAACAACTATAACTTCTGGAATACTGTCTATAAGTTTCAAGAATAATGAATGAAACTGCATAATAAAATTGGTACTTTCAGGAGTTAAGTTGTGCTACGAACAGATAAATTGCACTGCTTTTTAAAACTGACTTTTAATGGACACAGAATTTGAGTTGATTGTATTGTATATACATTTAAAAGTATAAAAATAAAAGTTCCTTTAGAGAGCATGGCAACACTGACATTAAAATCCATTTCAAGCTTTTTTTTTAACAAATCAATTTACTATACAAACTGAAATATTCTTTCGAGGAGGAGAAAAGTGACTTAAGGAAGAAACCTATATAAAGATTATTAATTGTGGTTGTAAATGAGAAATGATTTCTGAAGTACCTAAAGTGCATTTTTATACAAAAGCAAGCTTTCAACATTAATGTGGCACATATATATGAACTTCCACACATCTACTATGGACAAAACAACTTTATTAAATTGACAATAACAGAAAACCATTTAAAATATATGAAAACAGATTATCCAGTAAATGTTCTGTTTATTTATAAATGTCTTCAGATAAGTGTCATGATATTTCTTCTTTGAATAAAAGACTTCAAATAAATCGTATTATAAATAGAAATTCAGATGTATAAAATGTTCCAACACATTTGGTTACTTCTGAAAGCTCAGTTTGTTCATAAATATTCACAGATATGACAGTGCTGACATGGAAGCTGTACATAGTATATATATATATATCACATCATATCCTTATGAGCATTTTAGATAAGCCTTTCCCAGACTTTCAATTGAAACCAGCTGATTCGAAAGGTTATTCTGTAGTTATTTTGCATAGACCTTTAAGAATACTTATAAGTAGTTTTGTACTTTTTCACACTTGAAAGTATATATATATGTTCTAAAATAGCCAACTCTCAAGTGTTGTTACTTCAAGTAATTAAGATATATATTGCTTTCCTGTGCAATAAAAAAAATGCACACATCATGCAGAGATGGAGAATATGGCATTGATAGAAATTTACCATATTCTAGATAAAATCACAGTTCTTACAAAACTGATTTTAAAATGCTGCTCTGATTTTCAGAACCCTTCTTGTTTCGATGACCAGCTTCAGTTTGATTCTTCAGGCAAAAGATTAGCGGTTATTATGCGTCCATTCTGCAAGAAACCAAACATCAAAACTATTTTTATTACTAGATAATTCACACATCCATAAAATAAAATTGTCTGAAACTTAATACATAATTTAAGGACTGCATTTATTTCATATTAAAGGGAAACAATTATCTTAAAAAACATACTCTTACATAAGTTATACTATAACGATATATTTTTAAGAAAATACCAGCCAAATAATCAGTAGCAATGATTATTAAACATTCAATAACTTTTTGAAATATCGTTTTCATATAAAAAATTTATTTAAATATATGCAGCTGATAACTGCTGTTAGCAATGAAAAAGCCAGGAAAAGAAAAATAATTGAAATGGCTGGTAGTAATTCGGAATTAATCATCAAAAGTGATGAAAATTTTCATTTTACTTAAACCAATAACCATTTGCATGAATAGGGGGGGGGAATGTGCCTCAGCCAGAGAAATGTTAGTTTCAGAAGCCTTAAAAAAAAAAAAAAAATCACTGGTGAATTTTTGTTATGGAGAGAATAATTGACAATGAATTATTTGAAGAAGACTTTAAAGAAGGAAACTTGACATCTGGAAATTCATTGTAGTTCATTAAAGAAGAAAAATATTAGTAATCACCCTGTACATCAGGTTTGGCAGATTATTTTCTATTCTCTAAATAAAAATCTTACAAAGTTGGACACAATTTGACATGTCAAAAAGCATGACAAGACAATGAAAGAACATATTGAGCAATATTAGAAGTAATGTAAAAGTATTGCAAATAAAGAAATTAAAAAATTTTAAATTCAAACTGAAAAACTCTGTTAATGTACTGTATAGTTTCAATTCAAAATAAACACAAGTTTAACTACCTTTGTATCCTAAATTCAATAATTAACTATTTCAATTAAATATGCACCACTCAAAATAGATATTGGTAGTGAGTTATTATGTAGATGAAATTTTTATAAGAATGATTATGAATATTGGATTGATTACAAATTAAATTTTTCACTAAGAAGCTTTTTTTTTTTATATGGTAGGGAGGCATGCAATACTTTAGTAGGATTGTGTTATTTTACAATTACAAATTATCTTATTTGCAAAACTGACATATAAACATATTATAGTGACTGTTAGTCCACCTTGCATCTGTAGTTGTCTTAGTTTATGTAAAAATTTGTATTAATCTTAGAAAAACTTCTCAGCCAGTCAGTTCATAAGAAATAAAGCCATGGATAAAATTATCAGCATTAAGACTCTCATAGATAATTTGTTGGAAATACTGCTAGACACTACTGAACCACAATTTTGTTTTTGCCCTAATTTATTGTGTTTTTTAAATTCTAAAACAAATAGCAATATTTCCATATAACAAGACAGTGTAAAATACAAGTGAGGAAGATCTTTACAGATGAAAGCAAATAATCATGACATGCAAAATTTAGGAGAGTTTGAGCTTTTGTGGATAAATCGATTCACTTTTGTCAGTGAGAATCCAAATGGTGCATCACTCCCGTTTCTCCTTCTTTCATTGTTGGATTAGGTTCCCTCGGAGTTTCATCGACTAGATTCTGTCTCGTGAAGTGGCCCAGTTATCTGCAAAAGCTCCAATTTTGGTTTGATTGTGATAAGGCAAATGAGAGCTATCTGCCAGAGGGTACAGGATGCCTTCATGGAGGACTTTTTATAGGAACTGGCTTATATCTACATTATATTGGGAAACCATGAAAATACCCAAGCACCTAGTCCATTTGAACACGGATTAAGCTAACAGAGTTCAGAGACTTTACTGATCAGCTGCTCAAGTTTTACTGAATTCTGATTCATAAGATCATTAATGTAACATGAGAACTAATAATATAACTTGAAGGTTTAAAGAATCCATACTGCTTTGAGATAAGCCACACACCACATTTCTTTACTATCTAACAAAGCTATTTTATAATTCCATATTTTATATTTCAAAATATCTTATTTACTTAGTTTTAATGAAGGATTTAGGCCAAGGATCGGCAAACTATGGTCTACGCCTTAATATTGTTTCTTACACAAAAAAATTTCAAGTAAATTTAAATTACATGCTCTGATGTATTTGCTGATAGGTCAGTAGAGAAGTTAGGAATATGATTGCAGCTATAGCACCATTAACATATCTGCATTTTTTTGTCTGCCATTATTGTAGAACAAGCATTGTCAGTTCTCTCGGTTTTGCTTTGATGATGTACATGGTATTTATTGTCTGTCACTTTTGGTGCCATTTGCTAATGTTATATTTGCTAATGTTAACTTGACATTTGCTAATGAATATCCTGATTTGCCTTGCAATACAGCTGTTTGATGGGTCAGCAATGGAAAAGTTTTACTGAGATTTTTTTAACTCTGATATAATACAATTTTTTTACACGATTATCGAACAATGAAAATTAGCATTTGCTACAGACACTGAGGGATATTTTAATTAATTGAATTTAAAATAACAGGGAAAAACATTACTCATATATAAAACACATTCCATTGTAAAGGCATATCATGAAAATCAGCCTTGTTTGAAACACATCACTTTAAACAATATTGATCATTTTTTCATGCTTTAAAAATTTTCAAATATTAGTAGAATCCCTCTTCACCAAAGATAAATTTTCTGAATTTAAATTAATTATTTTCTTAATCACTTTTCGTATCTTGTTGCAAATGCAAAAGACATTTCTTTATTTCAAAATACATTTGACTGTACAACTGAGAAGCTTCTGTCAGACTTTCAGTTGGAAGTGATTGTTCTGCAAAATGATGTGTAAAGAAATGGATCTAACCGAGTTCTATACTTATCTTTCAGAAGATAAATAAGGTTAAATAAAATTATGAGAATTTGTATCTGTATATGGGTGTACTTAATCAATACAAAAGAATGTTTTTAAACATGAAGTATGTAAAGACGCAGTACCGATAATAACAGATGGCCATTCGCAACAAAATTAATGACGAGAAATCCTAACTTCAAACTCTTGTATGATAAAATATTATGCAAAGGGGAAAAAAATTACATTCATCACATTAGTACAAAATTTAACTCATTTTACAATACATTTATTAATAAATGGAAATTTTTTTTTACAGGTGTCAACAAAATGTGCATAAATATTATGTAAGAATATAACTTCCTAATTTTTTTTTTTACTTCCCCCTTTTCCTATTTTTTGGCTATTTCCAAAAGTTTGTTAACTACTGCTTTAGATAACTGATGAATGGGTTACTAGCAATTAAATGGTTAAAGCCATGAAATAATAGTAATTCACCTAGCTCCCATATGTAACTAATAAATAGAAGCTAGTTTCTCTCAGAAAGTCACTAAGGCATTCTTCTCCTTTAACATTATAGCTCTGAGTGATTTGTAAATATATCGGTCATTTTGGTTTTGAAAAAAATTTCAAATCCGTATTAAAAGAATCAGGTTTAATAATGGAAAATTTTATCCCCCATGGAATTAGAAGCTGAGAAGAAATTAACAATATTTTAAAAATTTTACATATTCAAATCCCTTATGTTACTTCTTTCACATAAATTAATTCAAAATGATCATATATCTGATCTAGGTAAAAAGTATCTGCAAAACATACAGCTCTTCTGCTTCTGATCTATCAGGTACTCGTTACCGTGTAGCCAACTTTAAATATGAACAACTTCTACAATCATCAATAGATAACATCATATATTATTGTAACATTTCAGTGAATGGGAAAATTATTTGTAACAAATGCTAGTTTGATCTTATTTCATGTCAAAAAATGAGTTATTCTGTGACTAACTATTCTTCCAGTAAACTGGATACACTATTAAAAATGATTATCTTGCAATGGATCTCAATTGGAATTATTATTTAACCAGTTGAAAAACATTAAGACCAAGTCAATAAACACTACATTGTTTCATGTTAGATAGCTTAACTTGAAACAACACTCTGGTTCTTGATTCCTCCATAGAACATTAGTCAACCAATTACAATAATATCAAATAACAGTCATAATTTCTGGCATCAACCTTGCAGCTCAGAATACAAATCAGCACTGTCTGAATCACTATCCTGGTTCTATGTCTTAGCTTCTATTTTCAGCACAGTTGTTAAAGAGATCTGTAAAAGTGTTTTTGCAGACCTAAAAAATGCATGTAGATTTTGAAGATGTATTAAAACAAGGCTGATGCAGTTGCACTAGGCAATAGAATTTAGAGACAGTGAAAATTAGGGAATTTAGAAAAACACTAATCGATAAAATGTAGAAATGGTAAACTTTTTAGAATTTAGAAAGGCAACAGACAGTACAATTTAGGACCCACAGAGATCGCACCAGTTGGCAAAATGCTTAGTGCCGGCCCTAACTAGAAGTCATTCCTTGCGACATGCAGACCAGTAATATAGCAAATATTGACACTAAACACTGCCATATTACTCCCACAGATGACTACCAATTCAAGCATTTTATCATTACATTACATTTTGTACACTTATCCAGTAAAAACAATCACATTTCACTACATTGTATTGCTTATCATGTCTATTATAAATACAAGCCGAATTGAATTCTAAAAACTAAAACTGCAAGATGAAAACTACATTAGTTCATATAGTTCTGTTGAAGGTTGTTGAGGGTTAGCAATTCAATGGTTAAAGTCTGCCCACTTTGTCAGCTGGAATTCAAATAGCATCCCTTTTGCAGGTAGATGAGGAAAGAAATCTTGTTTTTATTCTCTGCTTTCTGCACTTCAGGTTGGATTCATTTGAAATTGAATACAATAGCAGTTAGCAGTTACCATCTACAGTTTTTGTCTCTGACTGAGTACTTTATTTTTAAGAATTGCTATCCATATATATGCAAGAGTAAAACATTCTAACAATCACATGAAAGAAGGAAAGTGGAAACAAAACGAGAGAAAGAGAGAGGGCAACAAGACATGAAAAATTTCAACTGACAAAAAAGGGCAGTTGTCCACAAAATCTTTAACAGAACTACACTAAAATAGTTTGTTGATCTACTAAGTTGAGCTCAAGTTACACTTCTGAGGGGGGGGGGAGAAACTTCCCCATTTGTATTAACTTTTTTTTTAACATACAGTTTAATTTACTGCACAACTTTCAAATTTATCAATTTATTTACATAGTTGTTAAAAATTGAAGTGTTTAAAAATCCATCAAGAAAACTTACAGTTTAGTAACTTGAAAATTTTAAAAACCACTCAAAATTTTCTGCCGTAAGGTTGCATTTTAAATTCCTTATAACATCTAAACTGAGGGAATTTTTAACTGGTG
Source organism: Stegodyphus mimosarum (assembly GCA_000611955.2). NCBI lineage: Eukaryota > Metazoa > Arthropoda > Arachnida > Araneae > Eresidae > Stegodyphus > Stegodyphus mimosarum. The sequence goes on along the minus strand of KK118202.1, from coordinate 56,093 downwards.
TCATTTTAAAACAATGCTTATTATATTCTATTATAATAATATCTATAATATTTTTGTCAAGATTTCTAAATCTGCTAGTTATACTACTGATGAACAGTACATAAATATACAAAAAATTAATTTTTTATATTAGATTATTGTTGCTGATTTAAAAAATCATCAGTGCCTCCTGTCCGATATGACGTCTAACATAAAGTAAAATTTCTCAGGTGTTCAAACTAATCTTTTGATATAAATATCTAAAATTAATTTTAAAAACAAAGGAAATTGTTCTAACAAAGAATAATTAAAAAAAAAGCATACTTTGCCATCAACTTTCATGCTCTTTTTCCCATTTTCAGGGGCATCCCAAATTTCTACTTTGACAACATCTGTTGCCTTGTAATTCCACTAAAATAAAGAAAATAAAAATAAAAATAAATAAAAGTATAATTTTCTTGTTTAATTCATATTCATAGTTAAATTATACCCTATTAAAAAGCAGTAAAAATACAGGATCAAGAAAAAAAATAACATAAGCTGAATTCAAGCTTACATTCCCAATCAGTGATTTGCCTAGTAAATCCAGCTTCTTTCAAGACAAGCATTCAAAACAGTTCTTCGTCTTTATTTATCTTAGGTCACTGTTAGTAAACTAAGGCCAGTGTTTTAATTTAGATCCTATCTTCACTCTAATTAAATAAATATACTCTCTGTTCTGTTTTACACTTTTTTTATGCCTAGGATCTGCACATGTGCAACACTGCCAATCATATGCACACATTACGATGCTGTACATATGCAAATTTGGGATCTGGTGCATGCTGCTGAAATTTCAATGGCCAACAGTTTAAATACCTCAGAATAATTTCAAAATAGGACAGATTAAAAAAGCATTTGGAATATATAATTAATACTAGTAAGTATAGGGATGCAAGTATAGTGATACAAAATAGCACTAATTTGAGTAGTTATATTAAAACATTTTTTGCAGGAGAAAACTACATATGATGATAATTTTAGACCGCATGTTTATCAGCTTTGAAGATGAATTTGAACCTTTTTTTTATGTTGTTAATAAGTAACAATAATGAATACAGCTGGTCAGTGAAGCAAATGTTTGCAAAGAATGCTCAGCAGCATCTTCAATCTTCAGTCTTGCTTAATTTATTTGAATGTTTCCAAGACAACAAACTGACAGATTGCTTATTTTTTTGCCTACAACTGGGATAAATGAATATAAGTCAGCAAGAATAATAGTTTATGTCCAAAACTGATGGCTTCCTAAAAACATCTCTGCATTTATACAAAATTCACTATTTTTTATCACTATTCAGTCATAATTAAATTCATATTGTATAATTGATTTTGTTCACTTGACATGACATCTTTGTACTAGATTATTTCTACTTAAAAGACATAATATATTTAGAAATACATTTAGATATTTCCCTATTATACTGATTTGGGGAATTTTTCTTATAATGTTCATCCTTTTCAAGAATTTTTTTCAGATATGAATACAAGAGAATATATCTGTTGCAGTTTTCAATTAGAATAAAGATTCAGTTTTTTTTTTTTTTTTTTCTTTTGGAAATGGGTGTGCAATAAACTTAAGTTTTATTTGGCACACATTAAATTAGAAAGTCACAAAATAAATAAAAATTAGCATTTGAGACTTGAAATTTGTACATACATGATGGAACTTACTTCTAATCCAGACAAATCTGACATTCCATTATTGCTACCCAGGCCTTCAGAATCTGTATTTGTCTGAGAGTCAGTGGACAGCTTGGCATGCATAAGCATTTCTTCTTTAGAAGAGCCAGAATGGAAACGACCTCCTTCTCCCCTCACTCGGTTCATTGCATGGCGATGTCTTGATTCATGTAAATATTTCTACGGAGATCAAAATTTTAATATTTATTTCTTATTATTTTGAGTGACAATAATAAAAATAACATTTTAAAAAAAATTTTTTTTTTGTAAAAGTAATAAAATTGTAATGAGTTTAACAGAAAACTTTACAGTTTATTTTAACTATTAAGCTGTAGTAAGAGTTCAAGATCAAAATTATAAATTACTTAAAAAAAAAAAGAGAGAGAGAGAGAAAGGATATTCAAATCAAACTTAGCCCATTTAGAGAACTTAGCCATACTAGGAAATGCTCACCAAAGCTCACTCTACATTGCCAAATAATATACTAGCATTTTTAATGCCAATTTTTTCGAGGCACAACACTACACTCAAAAATCATTCATATTAAGTCTTGCCATGTGTTTTAACTTATTCAGTGGTAATACATTGACTACCGATAAGTGTTTGGACACCTGTGATAGAAAAGAAAATCTAACGTTATTCAAAATCAATAGTCGGTAGAGCCTCCACGAGAGGTAATTACAGCATGGACCCTCCGGGGCATACTTTCCACAAGTCTTTGTATGACCGCTAGTGGTATTTTCTTCCACTCGGCTTGGAGAAGACATAGAAGTTCCTTCACCGATTTTGCACGGGTAGTGCACCCCTGAATTCAGCAATGCAACTTGTCCCAGAGGTTCTCGATAAGGTTCAGGTCTGGACTCTGGGCAGGCCAGTCCATTCGATGAACTCCATTGGCACCATACCAAGCCTTGGTTAACGTCGAAACATGACAACTGGCATTGTCGTCCTGAAAGTAACAGGAGTCCAACCAACCCGTAAAACTGCCACAACGTAGGAAGTACATTGTCATCCAAAATAGTGCAGTTAGAATCGGAGTTGAGCTTACCATGAATGGGGACCAAGGGTCCCAGCCCATACCAGGAGTAACACCCCCAGACATGGTCTATAAAATCATATAAAATATATAAAATCATTCTATAAAATTTCCACATCCGCCGAACTTGACTGTTGGCACAATGCATTCTGGCAGGAGACGTTCTCCAGGTAGACGCCAGACCCAGACCCTGCCATCCGAGCGGTAAAGGATGAACCTTGATTCGTCACTCCAAAGAACCTGTTTCCACTGATCTACGGTCCAATTTCGATGTGCTTTGCACCACATTAACCGAGCAGCACGGTTGGACTTTGTGATCAAAGGCTTATGGGCAGCAGCACGACAATGAAAACCAGGCAGATGTGCTTCCTTATGGATGGTATTCATTGAAACAATACTCCCGGATACCTGTTGAAACTCCTCGCGTATGAGGGCCATCGGTTGGGTGCGGTTCTTCCGAATTTCTCTGGACAGCACTCGTCGGTCTCTATCTCCCAGTTTCGTTGGTCTGCCGACTTGAGGCACATTCCGACAATCACTGTTCACCTTCCACTTCTTAATCACATAGGCCACTGTCGATTTTGGGTACTTCAGATTGCTAGATATGTCCTTTAAGGATCGGACACATTTGTGATACCCGATAATTATACCTTTCTCGAAATCAGAGAGCTCCGAACTGCGAGGCATCTTGCCAGCGACTAAAGCCGATGCTGTTTCCTACACGATATATACCGGCGGAGTCCGTGACGTACCTTAGGACTGCAGATATCGTCATTTGCATAGGTGTCCAAATACTTATTGGTAATCAGTGTAAATATACACATATATTTTCAAAACCTTATTTAGAACATTTATTCAATTTTCCCATACTATTTGCAGCAAGCTGTTATAAGCAGTGTATATTTGCATTTAATTTTAATGGTATTTCTTGTATAACTACAGGCTTCTGGGATTTACTTAGCCATGAAATTGAAATCATTCTATCTTTTTATAGGTGATGGCATAATGCCAGACATTCAAGAAAGACAGAATTGCAACCTGATAAATGTAGATTAATTCTTACCAATTTCAAGTACACACTGTGGTCTGAAAATTAATTAGAATGAAACTATACAACATATATAACAACTATATGATTCATTTATTGCTATTGCAATAAGTTGACATAATAAGTTGCAATAAGTTCAGCTAAGAAGGATTACAGATAGCAGATAAACTGTGATAGATTGGCTGGAATAATTATTTAAGATAAATATGTGTACTTAAGACAGCAGAAAAATGTGTGTGTATACATTGATTAATGATTCTGCATGATTAAGACTGATGATTAGAAAATCGTACTGCCACGAAAGCCAAAAGAAACTATATGTTATCAGATAAAAATTGAAATCAATTATTTGCTAGAAGTACTATAAATTTGCTACATTAGCAACAATTCATTAGGCACTGCAGTAATGAACAGTGTCAAATGATAAATATTGTTAACAGATAAGAATCAAAACTCCCATGAAGTTAGATTAAAAGTTCAATACCTTTGCCTATTGAACTAATTTGCAACAGTCAAATTCACCACTAACTACATTAAATATACATATGTTTTCAAATTTAAAAGAAGAAAAAAAAAGTCATTCTCATTTCAACCAATTTTTCATAAAACACTAATGATTCTGTTTTTTGGTATTTTTAACTATGATTAGATATATTTATAATATACAGTGAAACTAAATGATTCACATTTGGAAACTTGTTTTAATAATTATGTTAAAGAATTAAAAATATCTGAATCGCATAGCAGTTAAACTACAAATCATCATCAATAGAAGTTGCTACAAATGCCAGAACTGGTATTAAATAAATATATATACTTTTCAAACCTTCATTATACAGTAGGTGCCACTTTGTACAATCTAAGCTAATATTATCATTCAGATATTGTTATTGATTTCCAAAAATCCCACCTGTTTATATACACGAATACAAAAAATACATGGCTTATTGTGATCCACAATTTGGTTAATATGATCAAACTATTATAGAATAATTTTTTTAAGCTAAAATCACCAATTAAAAGATAATTTGCTAAATAAGATCAAAACAGATTATAAAATTGCTAAGCAACAAAGAAACATATCAAGTGAGAAGTTAAGCAGCGAAACAGCTTGATTTTGATTTCAATCAACAATTTAAAAGTAGTCAAAAAAGCAACCTTAGTTTGGCATAAGTTTTGAATAATTCTACTGATTTTGACGGCGATCAAATGCAAGTCTTTCCTTTTCAAGAGCATACACATTAAAAAAAAAAAAATGTAATTTTTCCTTGTCCTTAAAAAAATAAGAACTCCTTGAAAACATCTACAACAGACTAAGATTGCTTCTCTGCTAAATTTAGAATTTCACACTGACATTTTATGCTTTCCAAATCTATTTCTGTATTAAATTTAATAATTTCTATATTACTATATTAAATTTAATAAATTCCATTTCTATATTAAGTTCCTATCCTACATTTCTAGATTAGATTTAATAAATTCCATTGCTATTTTGAAGGATACTTTTCTCCCATCATATTAATATAACCATGGATGAAAGTAATCTCATTAAGCCAACTGCAACTAAAATGAGTTACAAACTTGAGATTTTAATTTGAAGTAATATAGTATCCATCTCTGCAATAGGGTAATTATAAAATTTTTATTTTATTTCAGCTGCTAGATCAACTAACTGTTAAGTAATATTAATGAAATACGTAAATGTTCCATCTGGCAACAAAACTCATAACAGTTGAATTTATCATGTTGAATGTGAACAGTTGAATGTGCATCAACAGCTCATACTGCAGACTAGTAAGTTGTCTATTATTACAAGCTGAGATTGTAAATATAATTCAACATATTTTCACACTAGCTATTTAAGACATATCTTCAAAGTTGCAAAAATATACATTTTCAACAGACTCAAATTATGTGCAGGTAGACAACCAGTTAAGCAAGAGACAGTGAAACTAAGTTCCAGACAAATACAGTATGAAGCAATGAAAATGCATTCTTGAGATGATGAATCATACTCCTTGTTTAGATACATAAAGAAGTCTGAAATAAGGTAATACAGGAAACCATTACCTGTTTAGATGTTCTATGCCAACTGCAATATTTGTTAAAGGAATTGTTTTGTTAATTGTTTTTTTATGGTTTCGGGCAGGCTCTGTATTTCTATGAAAACCGTCTGAATATTGAAAGCCTGTACAGGTAGTTTAGATACTTTTGCACTTCCAAATTTACACAAGGTCAAAATCCTTCCCTTGATCAACAAGATCCCCTCTCCCATCAGATGAAATTCCTATTGGACTATCCATCTTTGATACCTCAGGATACAGAATAAAAATTATTGCATTAATGTGTTAAACTGGAAAATAATGATATACTCTTTTTTGCTTATTACGAATAATTGTGTTTATTTTGATAATTTTAACACTTTAAAATTATACTGAATATATTACATCGTATGTTACACCCACTTAAAATATAATTTGTTAAGCATGCACTTTTTTCTATTCAGGAAATCCACCATAATTGTGAAAACACAAAACATTTAGCTCACCCTCCTTTCTTTAGGTATCCGTCCTTCAGCCTCCAACTTAGCCCTAGCCTGACGCCTCTTAAGTATGCGATGATATTGTTTTGCATTTACATATAATGGCTCTTCTTCTAATAATTCAGCACCAGGTAAAGGTATCCTTTGAACTGCTTGTAATCCACCAGCACCGGGAACAACTTGCTATAATTATTTAAAATGAATTCATATAAGTCATTATTTTATAAAAAATATACTTCACATTTATACAAAGAAAACATGAGCTTTCAAATAGCTTTATCAATTTATTTTCATCTTATATTAAAAATTGCTTCAGAATTTATATCAATCAATATATCAATCAGTCAATATATTTTATCTAAAATATTCACCAGAGGTGAACCATTAGGTGCAGTTTGGCAGTTGATAAAATTACAAATTCAAAATTTATATTTAAGGAAAAACAAAAAGCATAAGTGCTTGCTGATCAACATAAAATATTAAATGCAATGGACATTCGATAAATTTTAAAGTTATTTTCTTCAATACTTTATTATCAAACTTATTTATAAACTGTTCTTGAGAATAACATGTAAAAGTATTATTTAACAAAATATTCAGTATAACCAGTTTAATATTTCTTGCAAGGAAAGAAAGAATGCAATTTTTTCTTTAATAATGAATTAATTCCTTTAAAAAACTGCAGATTAAATACATTAAAATTTCAAATGTTATTCTAGGTTCAAGATTAAACATATATTGAATTATCTATTTAATTTTATTACACAAATATAACTCAGATTTCACAATTAATAATGCATAAAAATGAAAACTGTTGCAAATATATTACTAATAAGATTTCTCAAAGTTATTAAAATGTTAACTAACAATACACAGAGGGAGCCCAAATAACAAGGGTGATTGCGACCCCATTTAAAAAGTCCTGTAAGATATTGTTGAGTAAAAACATGACATAATTTGAAATACTTCTGAACAGTGTTGTGAAACGCTTACATACAGGCAGACACGTATATTTTCAAACTATTTCACTAGCAAAGCAAAGACTATAATTTTTTTATGTATTAAAAATATAATTATGTTTCATTATATCAATTCACACAGCTGCCTATCTATTTGGTTTCTCGACAATTTAAGGGGGGCAAAAATGCTAAGCTAAGCTTTCTTTTTTTTTGGTGGGGGTGGAAAGTACTTCCTGAGAACTACCATGTTTATGACTTCTTTGCTAACAATTGAAAATTTAGTATGATTAGCAAGACATTTTTATGCAGACTATGGCTTTAACTCCTTAAATATTAAATTAGAACTTACAGTATGCATATCAACAGATTTGGGAGATGAGAAACTGCTAGAAAGGTAGAGTGTGAAGACTTGGTAAGATGAAATGGCAAGAGCAAAATAAAACTGAAACTTTCACTAATAGTCATCAGAGAGATGTTCTAATCCAAAAGCTTTATATGCAGTTTTGGGTAATAAGAATAAATAAATTTCAGTCTGTGCAGTGTCTGTTCATGTTAGTTCTTCAATTTGCATACTATCGTTCACATAATTAAATGAGAACTCAACAAAGGGCCTACAAAAGCATGCTAAAACAGATTTAATGTTTTGTCAATATCTGATAGTCAGAATACTTCAGTGCAAGATATTGCAAAGTTATTATAGTATCTGTTTTTTTACTTCCTTGAACAAAATAAAAGAAGTACTATAACGACGAAAAATTTCAGGTATCATATTTTAATGAAAATATCCATTTTGACCATTCTCGGATCCATCTGAACGATGTTTTTTCGAGATATTTGTATGTACAGACAGAAGAAAGGTCTCTTTCCTCCAAAATGAATTTAAAAATGGATTCAGAAAAAATTTTTGTCATGTATGAACGCATGTATGTATCTCGCATAACTAATCGGCCGCACCAAAAGCATATAATTATATATATATATAAATATATACCCACTCTATTACTCGGTGAGCTGTTTTTTTTTATTCTTATACATTGGTAAATTGTGCATTTTTTGCTTTAAAAGTGAATGAATTATGTTGTTCTTATGTTCCAGTTAAAGATTTTATGCCTTTAATTAATCTGCATGCAGTAGCTGTAGAATTGTCAACAATTTAAAAGTTGTTAAAGTGCAACTAAGCCTAATGAAGTAGCCATTTGTTTACATTTGAAGCTTAGCAGAAGAGTGAATTAAGTTAGTTTCTGCACCTTCAGTGTCTTTTTGCCAAGTGGGACCAAAAGCAAACTTTGGTCAAAAAATCTGTCATCTTTCCTACTGGTCGAATTACCTATTTTTGCATAGAAACTCTCAATTTTAATTGGAAAAATTGTATTTTTTAACTGTATTTGATGTTTCATGTTTTTTTCTATATTTTTCAATTTTTAATGCAGATGTTTTGAGTTTTTATGCCTTGCCGTGAAGTGAGAACCGAATTAATTGAATGAGAAATATATCTAATGAAATTCGAAGAAATAAGTTTAAATGAAATGTAGGAAAAAATTGTGTATAATTTAATGGGCCATACAAGGAAGTCATGTAGTGCCCATATCAGATTTTTTTTGTTTCTAGGACAAACAGCAAAAATAAGTTTTATTTATTTATTTATTTATTTGTAGAAAACACAGTTACTCATGTGTTATATTCCTTTTATAATAAATGTAAGATAAAACTATGTAAATCAGCTTTATATTTTAATTTAGCAATAGCTTAATTCTTCATTTTTAATTTGAGTATTTACTCTTTGTATTCTAAAAATCGTAAGAACATTTCTATATACAACAGTAACATGGCTTGCATAACGCTGATGATGCAGCTAATTCAAAACCTGAACTCAAATTTCGAGAACTGAAACCTTTCTCTTAATAGGCTGCCATACTGGATAATCGTGCACTTTTTAATGTCTACCTCACTTTGTGTTAAGACACTACTTTTGTCTTCTCTCTTCCTATTGCAACAGTATCAAAAATGGAATGTTCTTGAATAGGCACGATTAGAGTGCCAAGTAAAGATATGGCTGCAGATGTCAACTGAAATAAAACTGAATATTTAATCTTAACTCGTCTGCCAAGTTCTCCCTTCAGTATGGATCTATGCTCTATGCCATCAACATTACTACGTCTTTTTCATCACACACATATATACATCATGTCCATAAATTAAGGATAATTCGGAGTCACGCGGAAATCGAACTCTAAAATAAATATATCACCTGTAAAATCACTACACACATCTTCAAGAACCATATGCAAATTTCAGGAAGTAACCAGATGACACCGATGGTACGTCACAATGATGAGAGTGTAAGAGAGTGATATATAAGGAATACAGGCAAAGAAGTAAAATTGTTCGCAGGCACTTTATAAGCATTTCAGTGCAATAACCAAATAGTTAGGACACAAAGGACGCATTTGGATGATTTTTTACGTGGTAGAATTATCGGCCGTCTGGAATGTGGGCGTACCCAACTGGAAGTATCAGACGAACTTGGAATTGCCCAGAGTGTCATCTCCAGGCTTTGGCAACGATTCCAAGATGATGGTAATGTGAGTAGACGTTACAGACCAGGTCGCCCCAGAGTTACAACGCCGAATGAGGACCGGTATTTGGCAGTTACTGCCAAAAGAAACAGGCGGAGCACAGCCTCAGACCTGTCTCGTCAGCTCTCTTCAGCCACTGGTACGACAATTTCAAGGCAGACCGTGTACAGATGCATAGGGCCCAATTGGTCTATATGCTCGTAGACCTGTCAGAATGCGTTCCACTTACTGCAACTCACTGTCGCCTGGAGTAGAGAGCATGCATTGTGGACACCGCAACAGTGGGCTTGTGTGATGTGTTCCGACGAGTCACGTTTAGCTTGGAGTCTGATTCTCGCCGAACTTTCATATGGAGAGCTCCAGGTACCCGTTACCACCAAGAAAACATCATTGAACGACACCGTTACGGTGGTGCAGGAGTGCTCGTTTTGGGTGGAATTATTCTGGGTTCCAGAACTGACCTGCATGTTCAAACTGGAACCATGACAAGCCAAATCTATCGGGACGTCATTCTGGAACAACATGTACGTTTGTTTCGGGGCGCCATGGGTGCACAATTTGTGTTTATGGATGACAACTGTGCAAACATCGTAAGTGAATGCCTTCAATCGGAGGATATCACCCGTATGGACTGGCCAGCATTCTCACCGGACTTGAATCCAGTAGAGCACGTGTGGGACATGCTTGGCCAACGAGTTGCAGCCCGTCAACCTCCTCCCACATGTCTACCGGAACTTCTGAGAGCATTGCTTTTTGAGTGGTGTAATATCCCCCAAGATCAGATCGATAATTTGATACCCAGCATGCCTAGGCGTTGTACGGACTGTATTGCATCGTCTGGGAGACATACAATGTATTAACAATCATACCAACCATGTAATATTGGTTTTTTGTAAATAGGTCTTTTTTGTAATTTGCTCCAGGGAGGAAAAAAATCGTTAATTTTTTTAATAATATCAAACATATAGCATCTTTTTTTTTGCTCTTTACCTTTTGTTTAATAAATAAGCTTTACAAATAAGTCAAATTTGTTTTGCTTCTAACTCTTCCTTTGCCTGATTTTGCATTATCCTTAAGTTATCGACACTACATATGTTTTCAACTGCTGATTAATTAGTAGATGCTTAATAGATACAAGGGTTGCTTTTTTTTCAACCTCCGATCGCTCAGTATGATGGCCAGATATGCGGCAGGTGGTTGGTGTGTGTAGTAGGCAACTGCACATCTCCTCCTCCACACGCTCTGTTACTGGCATATTCAACATGCCATTTCCTGTTGAGTTGCAATCACGTAAACATGGCTGTCACTATTGATTCTCCCACTGTCTTAATTCTGTGAATTGCGAGCTGTTATTCGTTTCTTGCAGGCAGAAGGGAACAGTGCAGCAGAAATTCATCGAAGAATGAGTCGAGCGTATGGAAACAGCTTTATGAGTGATGGCATTGTTCGTGAATGGTGTCGAAAGTTTAAAGATGGCCGAATTGATGTGAATGATGAAGGGGGTCAAGGATGCAAGTCTGTCGCTACAGACGACATTGTTCAACGAGTTGACCAAGCGGTTAAGCAAAATCGAAGGTTCACCATAAGTGAATTATCAATGAAATTTCCAGATCTTCCCTGTACTCTATCGTTACTGAACAGTTGCGCTACAGAAAAGTTTGTGCTCGCTGGGTCCTAAAGATGTTGACTGACGACCACAAAACTCGCCGAATGGTTGCAGCGTTTTAGTTTTTTGACCGTTACAATACTGATGGAGAAGAGATTTTGAAATCCATTGTGACAGGTGATGAGACATGGGTTCAATATGACACGCCCGAAACGAAACAACAATCACAACTATGGATGCACACAAATTCTCCAAAGAGACCCACAAAATTCAAACGAACCTTTAACAACCATAAGGTTATGGCAACTGTGTTTTGGGACCAAAAAGGTGTGTTGCTTGTGGAGTTTATGCAGCCTGGAACAACAATTAATGCAGATTCATATTGTGAAACTTTGTGACGCTTACGGAAAGCTATTCAAAACAAATGAAGAGGCATGCTGACTTCTGGAATTGTTCTGATCCACGACAATGCCCGTCCTAACAGCGCTCGTGTAACCCAACAGCTCCTTCAGCAATTTCAATGGCACATTTCGAACATCCACCATATAGTCCCGACTTAGCGCCGAGTGATTTTAATCTGTTCCCTGAACTGAAGCAGTGGCTTGGCAGGAAGCGCTTCCAAAATGATGTGGAGCTGAAAGAAACCGTCACAACTCACTTCCAATCATTGGCGGGGACATTTTATGAAGAGGGTATTGCAAAGCTTGTTCACAGATATGACAAATGCCTCAATCGTCAAGGTGATTATGTAGAGAAATAACCTGTATTGTACATTACTTTTGATAACAAAATCTTTTTTGTATATTCACCAGTCTTCTCTTTATAGCCCATTGGAGGTTGAAGAAAAAATAGCCTACGTACATTAATCTAAATATTACTATAAGACATCAATAAAATGCTGCCCATAATTAATGTAGTATTAAGAAATGGCAGAATTTTCACTAATAGGAATCATTATTAGCCTGCCAGAAAAAAACATACATGCAAAACTCATGAAACAATGAATCTAAAGTAAATTACCATAACAATATTTCCTTGGGGAACATTTGAAGGTATTGTGATTGTTTGTGGACTCGGGCTGGCAGCAGTAGTGGTAGTTGTCTGCACAACCTGAGGTGCAGGAGCAGCAACTGATACAGATGGTATTTGTATAATACCTAAAATGAATAAAAGAATCACAGTGTTGATGATTTTTGAGATTATTTCAAACAATACACAACTGCATATTTTTATGCAATAATCCACAACTGGCAAAATAATGAACAATAAACAAAAAGGAAAAACTTTTTTTAATTGATTGAAGATTTTAATTGATAATCATAAAAGATGTTCAAGAATATAAATACAGTCAAATGTTTTAAATTTTTAAGTGATTAAAAATCTATATTATCTCATTTACTACAAAATAATTCAGTAGGGTTCAGAAATAAATCAGTTCTAGAAAAACGGTTCAATCTGTAAACAAAATTATTACATTTATAAGATGTTTCAAAGTAAAAGCGAAAAACAAAAAAATTCACTAGCTTGAAAAAGTGTTTAATTTGTACAGTTACTCATTACAATATATAACAGCACAGTACAGTATTATCTAAATTATATTCTTTACTTTTACATAAATATGGAAAGTGAAAATATACTATCCAGAAAAACAAATTTTGTTTTACAAATCATAAAATTCCTTGATGAACTATTTTAAAATTTCTTACATCTTTTTCTAACAATTCTTTTTTCAATTTTATATCTTTCCAAATAGCAATTTTAACATTTTATATCCTTCCATATTTTTATTATTATTATTATTTATTTACACTCTTCCTAATAAGTCACATACTGCTATCATGATATTTTAAGGAAGCGTCTTTTAACTAATTCAACATTGGATACATCTCTTGCCATACAAAATTATAAATGAATTCATTACGAATACAAAATTAATTCTGAATTTGCTTTCTTTATAACAGGGATGATTTTTGGGGGGTAAATTGTATTTTATTTATACAATGTACAATGTTTCTACTATTTATAGAACTAACATAAATTACTTAGATAAAACTTAGTTTATAATGAAATATGAATAAAGTTATTGCTTTAAACAGATTATGCCAGGTTGCAGATACATACATACATATGTATATACATAATACATATAAAGAACTGAGCATTTTTTACTAGTTCTAAAAAGAGTTCTAAAAATCAGACATGAAAACATACCTCCTTGAGTATGTATAAAATTTGTTCCATCTAGAGGAACAGGTTGATATACTAAAGTCTGTCCATCAGATGTCTGAAGTATTTGCCCTTGGCCTGGTTGTTGAATGATTATCTACAAGCAAAATTAAAAATTTACTTGAGACTATTACTTATCACATTAAATACTTAATGCATGTATAAATTAAATGGTATTGATGTGGGATGTGATCTACCACTTTTGTGATCATATCTTATGATCACTGAACTGTAAAGAACATCAGAAGAACTTTGTCAATCCTGCAAATGATACTTATGCTCAAACAACAGAATGCTGCCAGATTCAGAAGCTAAAGATTCTACACAACATGTAGAATACTACATGGCAAATACTTCCATATTATCTCAAAGAAGCATGTTGAAGATCCATTAATATAAGTGATAACTATTTCTTGACCATGCTGTATGACATTTGTAGTGTACATGGCTGAAAGACTCATGAAAATGGCCCTTTAAAGGACCATTTCAGCTTTAGTTTTGCAAAACTGAAAGCAAGTCAAATTTAACGGAATTAAAAATTTCAAAAGTGATTACATTAATTAATAGAGTCATTTTCATTTATATACTCTTAATTATTTGTATTTCTTTTCATATTTAATAGTCTTTGGTGACATCTTCTAAGAAATAATTAACTAACCAAAAGTGGTAAATTGGATGCTACATCAATACCAAATAAGCACTTCAGTATAAAATATTATTACATATTTTACATTTAATCACCATTTAGGTAAGCAAATTATAATTAAGTTCATATTAAATATGTATTTGATTTTACTTTGGCTACATCCATTATTCCAATATATAAGCTTTCCACTCTATTTCATGATTAGACAGATGAGTGTTGAAAAAAATATATAAGTGGTAACTTTGAACAATAAGAAAATCTTACAAATGTACTGTGAACTGTTGTTGCATCTTAAACAAGATGATGATATTTAATTTTGTTGATTTTTTTAAAAGATGTTTAATTTTGCTTTGTAGAAAGGCTGTTTGCACACTTTTTAGACGATTTTGCTATGCCATTAAAAAAAAATTTCATCTGCTTGGAAATTTGTTTTTTAAATGCAGCTATATTTTTTAAAGTATTAATTATCATCTGCTACTTGATAATTTTGCATGAAGCAATGGATGAAAGGCTATGTCTGTGCTCTTTCCAAAGAAAATTATTCATACCTAGTTATTACAAAATATTGTGAAAGCCATGGTTTTTTTATATGTAAAACTACGAGAGGTAATGTTGTCAACCACAAAGGCGGAAAAAAAACGTCAGAATTTAGTTTCAAGTGGAAAAATTGTTCCAAATACATATCCAAAGAAAAAACAGTATGTTGCAAAAGTAAGATCTTTAATGGTAAAAGAAAATCCACCAAGTCAAAGGGCAGTTGCAAAATTCTTAAGCGTTTGTTCTTGAGTTACCTGTAAACAAGGGAATTAATGCTGACTTGAATCTTAAAAAGACGAAAAAACATAATGTGTATCGTCTTTCTCCATGACATATCACTGAACGTAAAACATGCTGCAGAATTCTTTGTGAGAAACATTTAATCCAGACAAAAATAGAAAAATGCTGTCACAATAGATGAATCTTAGGTGTATTTAAATGACTGGAATAAAAAGAGATCCATTATTATCATCGACGAGGAGAGAAAAAAATCTTAAAACGAATCTACAGAGAGTTTTTCAAAAGGCATTTATGATTGTTGTTGATTTTTCACATAATGGCAAATTAAAAAAAAATGTTAAGATCAATTCCATATACTATCAGGAATATATATATCTAATACCCATTTTTCATATATGAAATACCTACTATTAAGCCACAGTGCCATCAATCAGTAGAACTGCATCAAGACAAAGCAAGCAGCCATGCATCAAAATCTACTGTTAAATTCCTGAAAAAAAAAAGGGGGGGACCAAGAAACAGGTATCAAGTCCCTAGCCTTCACTCATATCCCTAAAAAATGTTCTGATGTATCTGCTATGGATTTTTGCACTTTTGGACTTTTAAAAAGCGAATTGTCCAAACGTCAACCTACAATCCTCCTGGGAAAGTTGTTCAAGAGGAATGGATAAAATACCTCTTCCGACACTACAAAAGGGTCTATTGTTTTTGAAACTGCGATGCAGGAAGAGAGTGAAGAATGAGAGTTATCAAACAGAAAATCTAAAACACAAAAATTTTAGGTAAAATATTTCTGTAAATACAAAGACAATCATCTGAAAAATGTGGGAACAGCCTTTGTATTTTGCATGTTGAACCTACATTCACTCATGGTATGATTCCTTCAAAACTAAAATGAAGGCAAGATTACAAACATATGAAAAATTCAACTTTATATAACAGTGAAGTTGATAGATAAGATAAACTTCATTGATACCTGTTGAGGTTGACCTTGCTGGCCTGATAACTGACTTATAGGAATAACTTGAATCTGAATAATAAAAGAAAAACATTACAACTAAGTTAGTGAAACAATATAAATATGAAATATTATTATAAAACTACTAGGAATGCTAATTAAATAACACTTGGTAAAATATTTTGCATATTTTGTGCTGATGATATCAAATTTCACTTCAAGATGTCAAAGCACTGATCCATAATACCAACACCAGAATGTACCATAGATTCCCATACCATAACTTCTCATTCATCGTGTTTAACATTTGGTACAAAGTTTTGCTTCTGAAATTCTTCTTTTGGTTCTCTCCATACCAGCCCTCATCCATCTAAGCCAAAATGTTAAATTTGTTTTCCTCAGCAAGCACTTTTTTCCAGTAGTCAGGTGTCTTTCGTTTTATCGATTTTGCGAAAGCGAGTCAAAGTTTTCGTTTTTTTACTGACATAAAATTTTCTTGTTGCTACTCACCCATGATATCCCATAGATTGCATTTCTCTTCTTACAGTTTCTGTATTTACACATATTCTATACAATTCCCGAAGTTCCATAACAGTTTTAGGAGCATTCAGCTTGGATTCTTTTTAATATTCCTTAGAATAAAGCATTTTATTCCATCACATAACTTAGATGGTCTTCCAGGTCTTCTTTTGTTTTGAATACAATTATGTTTCTTAATAATATCAAATCTGTAGAATTACTTAAATTAAGTAAATAGGCAATTTTTCTAATAGTTTCACTTTCTTCTGATGCAAATCAGTAGCTAATCTGTGGATTTCTAACACTGTTTCCTTTCATGACCAAGCCATTGCAAGAAAACATTAAAATAACAAATATTTTCTAAAAAGAAAATTCAAATTATAAAGGCAAACGATTTTTAGATTTTTGCCTAGCTTCTTTATCCAAACTAATTCCATGAAATTTGATTTTTTATATACTGCAGATGACTTTGATTAGAAATTATAAAAATGTCAGATTAATTTTGCTGTATCTTTTTTTCCCCCATATGTCAGCCTAAAACATTATATTTTAAGTTTACTATTTAATTTTTTCAAATTTATTTTGCATAAACAGAGAGCTAAGAAAACATGTATTCAAAGGGAAAATATTCTTTATTATCTTATTTCAAAGCTTTTCTCCTATTACTTAAAAAAAAAAAATAAGAAAATTATAGTGGCTGATCATTGTGAGACACTGCATATAAAAACAGAATTCAATAAAACACCTTTATAACCTTATACACATTTTTGAACACATGTTCATTAGTTGGGTGAAAATGATTTTTTCATTCACACTTAGCAATATTGGCAATAAAAAAGTCACCACCTTAAACAGGTGTGTATTGACCACAAATGTTATTTCACAGCTGGTGTGTTATATACATCATTTACACTTGATTCTAGGGATGGGTGTACCAACCATAAATTTTTAGACAGAACTTTTAATTAGTAGATTTTGTTGCCACTAGATACAGCCCTATGTCTGGTATAGTGCAATTTACTGTGACTGGAGAACACTGAGCTTCCTTCCAGTTCATTATTTTTTTTAATTTGTCTCGCAATGAACTGGGAATCATAGCATTATAAATAAACAGAGCTAGCTATTAACTGCATCAACTGATGCAAAAGCTTCCAAATACTTCACTTTTTTTATTTTTGGCGATATGGAGGCAAATGTTATTATGGTTTTAAAGGTTTCATTCACTCCTTTTAGAATCTGGCTGCGTTGAGACGAATATCTTGTGTATCATATAGTGAAATGTTTTTTATATTTCAAATGACAAAATGAAAACAGCATTTAACAGAAGATTTTACATGTATGATGAATGAATCATTTCCTAACATAAATGACAATGATGATATTTCTAAAGGATTAGAAGTAATATTTATAGTGATTCTAATAACATATTATCAGAAATAAAAATTGCAGCACGAGTACCTTCTACATCTCAGGATGGTGCCTCAGTGAAATATTTTAGACTAGGACACTTACGATTTGAAGCCTTCTGATTTTGCTGGAGCAGCAAATATGTTATCAAAGAAACTGACTTTTGTAATTTTTTTTTTTTTTGAATAAAATACAATGCCAAAGAAACAATTCCACGCAAAATCATCTCAGAAGTACCCCATCTTTCTCAAAAACAGCGAAATTTTTAGATGTTTCATCAAAAGTAATTAAAGTATTTTTTTGATTTGATTATTTTGATAGGAATAATGAAAAAGATTAATCTACTTTTTAAAATATTGTTATTTTTATGTCTTTCTGCGAAAGAGATTTTTAATAATTTTTCTTTAATAAAATAAAACCTGCCCTTGTTTGGATATTTTCTACTATGCATATTTATTTGAGAAATGCCAAAAATTTTATTATTCTATAATTCATTATTTTATAAATTTTAAGGAAAATGATGTAATGTGCCAAAATCAGAACAATGCAACCACAGATTTATTTATGCAATTTTTTTTTTCAAAGTTAGGTTTAGCAGTTCGAATTGTCTATCTCCCCCAAGAGAATGCATCCCGTTAGCCTGTGGTCCTGAGAAAGTGGTTTGTTCACTAAGACACCTGTCCCGAAAGAGTTAATAATCATTGAGAAAATACAAACATTACAAAAAACAGCTTGATATGTCAGTTTATAATACATTTGACTAATTACATTAAAGAAGTCCGTGCTGCATCATTACAGAAATACCATGAAATAACAATAAGGGTAAAAATTTACTCAACAAAGAGAACAAAAGATTACTAGATGGAGCATTAAATTAGCTGTTTCTTTTGATGGATATATTCACTATCTATGAAAAGATTAATAAAATGCTGTTTTCTTCAGGTACTTAATTGTTCAAATAAAGGATCTGTAAATATTGAGAGTTTTAGAAATGTATACAGTAGAGTTTGAAATAGCTAGATTTCAAAATTTCAAGTCAAACATGAATACAGTTTCCTAAAACTAAAAACTAATTGCTGATCAGGTCACCATAGTTCCTTATTTAATTAAACAAGTGCCATATCTATTGCTTTATTACATTTCTTGTTCCAAAGTATCACAAAATAATTTTGCATTCACTTAACGGACAAGAAGCCTATTTTAACAAAAAATGCCAATAAAGAAGATTAGTCTCAAATAAATACTGTTAAAATATATTAAGCATACATTCAAAAATTGATTATGTTAAAAATATAATAAAATTATATATGTTTCTTATATTTTAAAGTTAATATACAACAAACTAACAATGAATTTAATGGATAATTTAAATTTTACTTTATATGACAAGTGCAACTGCACACAGTTTCAACATTAGTAATTTGTGAAATTCAGTCTTGGAACTGATAATCAATATCAAACAAGAACTGAATTTTATCACTTCCTAATATTAGTTTACATGCTGTATAAAAATTATTTCATGACAAA
>KK118202.1:12079-30369 GCA_000611955.2 Stegodyphus mimosarum | reverse complement strand
AAAAAAAAAAAAAAAAAAAAAAGAAATTTAATAAAAATTTCATTCCATATGCAAAAAATAGATTTTGTAAACCACATTTATAGGCCAAAAGTTACATTTAGTGCTGTTTCAATTAAGAACAACAGTTGTCATTCATTAAAGCCCAGAATTGGCACAAGAGCTGGTACAACTACACCGGGTGCAAAACTTTTAGAATTTAGAGAAGAACTAGGCAAACAAATTAAGGAATGACAAAATCCTTAGAATTTAGGAAAGGCACAGGGACGCAAAAACTTTTAGAATTTAAGGACGCATTTGGCAACAGAATTTAGGACTGCAGAGACTGCAAAACGTCTACTGTTGGCCCTGAATAAGTTTTTTAAGTACATGTGAGAATTTATTTAGAGGGGACTCAGATAAGCCTTCAGCATGTGCAGGAAATAGAAGTAAGTAAACTAAACAACTAGGTTAATGCAATTCATGCTTAACTTTCTCGGTGCATGACAGAGGCAGAACAAAATTTAGTTGAACAACATGTCTGTAATCACCAATCTCTTGATCGTGCAGAGCAGATGCTAGCTATGCTTTATGATGAAAACCACGAATTTGAAGATTTCTGGACAATGCAAAAAGACCTGAAATTTTTCATTTGGTGGAATTTGGGAAGAAATGTGGAAAGGTAATAATAAACGATGACATAACAGAAGATTTTCTTTTCAAAGATGATGCCCCAATCATCAGTCAACAGACGGTGAAATATATTGTATGGTTCCGAATCCAGAAAATATCACTACCGAGAGTGAAGAAAATAACAGAGAGTTCGTTCAGAGTGAAAAAATTTTTATTGACAATTTAATGGGAATTCGCAACCTGGCAATAACAGGGTTTGAACAATGGAACTCTCTATCTGAATAAGAAATTACGCCTATTTATACAGTTAAAGAGAAGATATTAGCATAAAAAATGAAGCAAATAAACAACTTACACTGAAAGAAATGTTATATAAAGCAAACAAATAAATAATGAGTTTTTTTAGTCCAAAGGGACTTTGTTCCTGAAGGACAATTGTTTTCATTTTGCATCAATTCACTATAAATCTTCGATTCACTTTTCAAATTTTTGCCACCAAACATTATCGCCCTGTACTATATTTAAAGAAATTAAACGCTGAAGAATCTGCATAAATGTATGTATGTTTCTCGCACTGTGATAAAACAATACCTAGAGCATCCAATTTTGAATAACATACGTTTCCACCCGAAAATAGGCATCTGGAAGTCCAAATTTGGAATTTGTTTTATTATCTATTTCACATTTTGCAAAACTTTAACAAATTTTTTTAATAAGAAACTCAACGATTTCAAAGCGAGCAATGGCAACACTGTACAACAACAAAAAAATTTTTTATCTCCAGGCACAAGACCGTGTATCAGAAATTCTAAAGATATGCTCATTTTAAAATTATTTTGCGATATTGCTGTTGAACTGAATTTTATGGTTTGAGTGCGAAGAACACGATATTTAACAAATAAAGGTAACACACAGAACATTAAAAAAACACCCCTTTGGACATAATTTAAAATCTGAAACATTTCAGATTTATTTATTTTGATTTTTGTAAGGTCATAAATACTTCATTATTTCATACTTTTTAATTTCTAAATGTATTTTAGATTTAAACTGATGATCTAATAGGCAGAAATTGTTAAATCGAAGTCCTGACTTGGAGTTTGTACAGTACATATAGACCTCGCTACTTACGTATTAGTACATATTAATACAACCACTTTAGTAGGGGGTGCCAGATTTTCAGAACAGCCAAACTTTCGGAACCATATGCATAAACATTCTTAAAGCATGCATATATGTAAAATCCTTCATTAAAGCACTTTTATCATTTTTGTCGTATTCAAAATTTCAATAGTGTTTATAAACAAATAATAAATTTAGCCTTAATGAATTTTGTCAATTTTTTACCTTTAGTTTTAAAATATGAGCTTGTGGAATTTGCCATCAAAAGAAGAAACTGTTGTATGATTTCTGCAGGAATACAGAACTTTGCTAAAAATTGTATAAAGGGAACAATGAGGAAATGCATTTCCTAGATAGCCACTATTGCAGACATTTACACAAAGCCAAGTGTCTGCAATTCTCAGTTTTTTTTTTTTTTAAGTGAAAACAGATCACTGTGTATTTCAGGACAACAGCACAAAAAAAAATTACAGAAAGATTTGAAGAAGAATGCAACTGTTATTTTTTAATGTATTACATAATCCTTATTTAAACCTTCTAAAACCTGACTAAAATTCTCGTAATATAACATATAGTATGGTGCGATCCAAAACACTTTTCCCCCCTCCTCCTGTACTGTTCCGTAATGAGAAAAGTCATTAAAGTGGTCATTTGTCCCCTCCATACATGCAGTAAAATTTACATGTTTGTCGGACACTGGACAAGTCTAGAATAGGTTACTATATTTGATACTTTATCGAGGTTTATTTTAATTTAAACTAATCTGTATTTATTTATTAAGAGGAAAATATATACAATTGTAGAGCCATTAGGTTATTTTGGAAGCAGAAATGATGAAAAATGAGCAATGCCTTCACCGAGATTCGAACCACGTACCTCTCGGTAACGCGTCGAGCATGCTGACCACTATACCATGAAGGCATGCAAAGAAGGTGGGAAAAATACCTTATACAATGTTTATATAAAATTTACTATTCCTGATCATTCCCAGTAGTAATTTGTGAATTTTATGTCTTTGTTTTTACTAGAAATCAGGAAACGAGAACAGAATTTGACAACAAATATGAACTAGCTTTATATGCCTGCAGGTTGGAATGCAATATTTGATAATCTATTTCATTAATAAAATAACAGTAATGAATAATTTACTGAACTGATAATAATGAGTTCATTAATAATATTAATTACTACACAGTCCAGTCACATTAATGTGACCACCACGTACTTTCCATGTCAGAGTTAAATAACCAATCACAGAAGGCAGGTGGCAGCACAGTGCAGTTGAGCGTATATAAAGGGTGTGTGAGGGCTTCGGAAAACATTTCAATCGTTGGCGTAATGCAGAAACGAAGCGATTTATCCGACTTCCAAAAGGGCATGATCATTGGCTTTCGGACCAAGGGTGGAAGCATTTCCGAAACGGCTGAGTTTGTGAACTGTTCGCGTGCCGCCGTGGTAAAAGTGTACCGTGCATGGCAAAATGGGACTGTCCAAAATCAGCGACGTGGCAAATGTGGTGCACCACGGGCCATAGATGACAGAGGCGAACGACGGTTGCGGAGATGCGTTCGGGCAGATAGACGGGCTACCGTTGAGCAACTGACCACCAAAATGAACCAAGGGGCTACCAAAAGTGTCTCCCAAAGTACTATTCAGCGAACATTGCTGCGTCTGGGCCTCCGAAGCAGACGCCTGGTTCGTGCACCTATGCTGACTGCTGTTCATCGACGGCGAAGGCTAGAATTTGCACGCCAGTACAGCAGCTGGACGTCCACTGAGTGGCGACAGGTTGCGTTTTCGGATGAATCGCGTTTTATGCTCCATCGGACAGATGGACGTTGGCGTATAAGGCGTGAAACCTCTGAAAGGAACCACCCTGCAACCATTGCCGGAACGGTCCAAGCTGGAGGCGGGAGCATTATGGTCTGGGGAATGTTTTCCTGGCATTCTCTAGGTTCACTGATCATTGTGGAAGGCACAATGGATCAATACAAGTACGCATCTGTCCTTGCGGACCATGTTCACCCCTACATGCGCATTGTTTTTCCTCAGGATGATGGCATCTTCCAGCAGGACAATGCGAGGTGCCATACAGCTGCCAGTGTACGTGCGTGGTTCGAAGAGCACCAGGATGAGTTTACCGTCCTCCCCTGGCCAGCAAACTCACCTGACTTAAACCCAATCGAGCATCTGTGGGACCATCTCGATCGAGTTGTTCGCGCCATGGATCCTCAACCGCGTAATCTAGCGCAGCTGGCCACGGCATTAGAGTCGGCATGGCTCAACATCCCAGAGAACACCTTCAGGGACCTATGTGACTCTCTTCCTGCACGTCTTGCAGCAGTCCACTCTGCGAAAGGTGGTTGTTCTGGCTTTTGACAGATGGTCACATTAATGTGACTGGACTGTGTATTAGATGATTAGAATATGAATCATTAATATTAGACTTTGAGATGAACTTATATCAATAATAAAGCTTTAAATCTGTTTTTGTTTCATAATTTTCTCATTGTACGATAAAAAAGAAAATCGGAGATATATTAGTTGTGTTCAATTATTTAACATTAATAAGTTTGACTTTGGACTATCGGGCAAAGGAGGTATATCTGCACAGAGAATTTTCTTTATAAAATTTTGTTTATGTTAGCAGGTAAAAAATTCTCTGAATAGCCATTTATGCAATCCATTTTATACCTGCAGAGTGAAATGAAGTCTGATGAGATAATTCCTTAAATCTTTGCATTTTCGTGGTATCCGTAGAGAGAGAAAGCACTTATAGGCCTTTTTTTTTTTTTTTTTTAATATTTGCTGAACAGAATTTTAATCTATGATTTTAAATTTTAGAAAACAAAAATTTATCAAAAATATTTTTCAGAACAGTTTTAAACGTTTATAAAGAATTCTACGTGATTTTCCTTTCATAGGTCGATTTCGTTCAAAACCATCATTATATCCAATGAACGAACCAAGTTACGCCAATCAAATCCCAGAGAACAGGCTGGTTACGCGTGGAATTTTCCATCAGGAACATAAATACCAGCAGTTTTCTCTTAAAAAGACTTAAACATCCCCCACCTTTAAGCAAATAATGTCCGTGTGCTTTGCCGCAATCCATTCTAATTCTTATAGATTTTATAATGAAATGGAATATACCTTATTACAGAAAAAATAACATTCTTTTTTTAAAGAATTTTTTTTATTTATCAACTAATCTGAATTTTCGTTAGAATGTAAGAACTTCAGCAAATTAAACCTGGCCGAAATTTTTTGTAAAGTAACCATTTAATGTTACCATTTAATTAAGGAGTCACATGAACTTAAATACTTTCTGGAAGATGTCATCCTAACAGAGAATCTGAAGAAAAACTGGTTTTATTTATTTAACAATGAATGAAAATCACAAAAGGATAAATGAGAGAAAGTTGCATGTAGAAGTTCGAAAGAATTACTATCGCTGAAAAGTTTTATGACCTCGGCAGCAAGAAAGGCCAAAGTAACATCTTATTAGACTTAAACCTCAAGTGTAAAACAGGCCCTAAAAAAAGTAGGTTTGTCTGCTTTGTAAAAGGAGCTTTAGAAACATTAAATCTGGTAATATTGAACAGAGCGCAAGATTTTGAAACATAACACAAAAATATATGCATCTGCAGCAAATGTTATTAGCCAGGTGAAAAACATTTTGTTTTATTATAAGAAAGGAATGCTTATTGATTACTCTATTTTGACAAAGCAAGCTAAGATTAGTTTGTAGGAATGCTTATCGATTACTCAATTTTGACAAAACAAGCTAAGATTAGTTTGTAGTCATTAGGTTATTTTAATGCTGGAGACGTGAAAAATGAGCAATGTCCTCGCCGGGACTCGAACCTGGACCTCTCGAAATACGTGCCGAGTATGCTAACCATTACACCTCGAAGGCATGCTGGAAGAATGGAGAAAATACCTTACATACCCCCCTTTTAAAGGACGACTGGGTATTAGATGACCCTATTAACAAATCTTGGTGGTGAAGAATTGTCATCCACCACCTTTTAAGTTCATGTGCCATCGCAGAGTCATTAGGTTATTTTTTGAAACAGAAGACATGAAAAAATTAGCAATGCCTTCGCCGGGACTTGAACCCGGAGCTCTCGAAATATGTGCCGAGTTTGCTAACCATTATACCACGAAGGCATGCAGAAGGGAAGAAGAAAATACTTTATAAGTTGCCTCAAAATAAGGATACTTTCTTGGAGGAATCCGCCAGATGAAAGAGCTGTAAAATCGCTCAGTACTGGCTATAAGGTATTTTTGGTGAAAATGCGCTTTAGCCCACTGCTTGGCGATATTTTGAAAATCGCCAATTCTACGAAACGTCTTTGCAATTGCAACCTTCCCGACACGCTCCGCGAAAACCTATTGTAAACAAAATTGAATTCTAAAGCATAAATTAGTATGGAAACTGTTACCACAAAAAGATAATAAAATAATATGCAAAACGAACATTACGATCATTAAAATATTTGTCAGTTAGGGTTAAATTAATTATTTACATTTTATGTTGTAATACTTACACATTTTATGCCGTTACATAACCTTCCCGACACGCTCCGCGAAAACGTAACCAAAATGGCATCGAAGAAAGAAGGAATTTTTTTCAAAAGGGCATTAAAATTACAAACGATACCATGTACACACCGTTCGGTTTTAACTTAAAAAAAATCTGCGAATTGCACAATGTATTCAACGTACACAAATGAACAAAATAAGCTAAAATAACGAAAATAAATTACAAGAAAATGCCATATGCACAGCGTTCGTTTTAAACTTAAAAAAAAACTTCAGCGAATTGCACAATGTAGGTAACGTGTACAAATGAACAAAATAAGTTAAAATAACGAAAATAAATTACAAGAAAATGCCATGTGCACAGCGTTCCTTTTAAAGTTAAAAAAAACTTCAGCGAATTACACAGTGTAGGCAACGTACACAAATCAACAAAATAAGGTTGGCGGATATACGGAGTTACCCATGTTGGCGCGTTTATTGCTCATTCAAAAACAATCGCGCCAAGCAGTGGGCTAAAGCGCATTCCAACCGTATTTTTAAATGATAAACTTTTTGAATTTTCCACAGTCTGTCATAGCTCATAATTGTATCAGGTTTTTCCCTTATTGTTTTCAAAATGCAAAAATTTTAAAATCACTAATAATCTATCTCTTGACATTACATTACAAAAAATTGGTGTGAATTACATCCCATGGACCAATAATCCCGAATGATATCTTTTTCAATATGTCCCATGAGCAAGACTAATCCAAAAACTTTCTGAAGCTCACCAGATGTAACTGGCTTCCAGTTGCTTTCTTTTTCCACTTATATCTGGCTGCAAATCTAAGATTTGAGAAACATATCAATTAGTTTCTCTGGTTAAAATTTTTTAAACAATTCATCTAAAAAGTATAGTTTAAAAAATTCAACAGCAAGATGAGTATCGGAAAAGTCAGTCTTTATGCTAGAATTACCAGTAAAGGTCAATATGTTAGCTTTGTCATGCTCATTTGGCTGTCTCCATTCAAATAAATTATTAGCATTGCTTTTGAAGTCATCGGAAACTTTATCTTCATTAACAAATTGATTAGAACATACTATTTCTTCTGTATCTGAACATTTCGAATCTGTTATGAGCAAAAGTTTTCTCTTCTGAATCTTTTAGCAACTTATTAATTTCATCCTGACCGAGACCTTTGAAACAAGGTGCAGTTTATAAGAACTGAATAAGGGTGCAAGAAAAACAGTTACACTGAAATCACGAGAAAAAGCTCTAATGTTTGAAATAGAGATAGCAACTGTTTTAATTTCAAGTGTACTGGTGCGAGACGAAACCTGCGGTTTTCGTCAAAACGTAGGCAACCAGAAAAGAAAAAAGAAACAATGCACAGCGACATTTGTACCACAGCCGGCTTCAAAGGAAGTAAATTGTGCAGTACAACAGTTGTACCGCCAGTTTTAGACAGTTAATAATTAAAATTTGTATTTTAAATTGCTAAAGTATGTTGCCTTTTCATATGTGATAATATTTTGCTATAAACATCGAGAGTTTGAAAACCTATCTTAAACAAAAAAAATCCACGAAAACCATCAACTTGCACCCAATAAGTAATTTCTACCTTTTCATCTATAAGAAATTGTCAAATTGCACCAAGGTGGTTATGTTAAATAATATACCTAGAGCTCTACAAAACCAGCAATAAAAATAAAGAATTTATCTTGATTATTAAAATATACTAAGCATACAAAAGATTACCATTATATGAAAAACATAAATTGAAAGCTACCATAAGGTTTACACAACTAACTACAGAAACATTACATTATGGCATTATTTATAAATTAAAAATCATATATTTAAAAATGTTACCTGATTGATTTAATGCTGACATTTAAGCTACTCTCTCATCAGTTAAAATTTTAAAATTCACGCAAAAACAAACGTTTTTTCACGAAGCATTAATGTATTATTAATTTGTATTCATCGACATCTGCAATAGTTCGATTTACATCATTTACAGTGCTTACTAATAGAATGTCTAACAAACAAGCAAATAATTCTGTTCAATCTGCTGAAATTGCTTGTGCATGGAAAAGTAGACATTTGCAATTTTATGGATATGAATGTAATTTCTGTGATTCTGCAGTTGATTTAAACAGGATTAATTCGAACCCACATGTGTTAACATCAAGGGATACAGCATATTATGCTTTGAGCATACTATTTTTTAATAATGTATTATTTTATGATAATGATTCAAACAATGCAAACACATTTATTAGGTCTAAGAGAATACACTAAATTCTTGACAGTCTGACTAGAAATACAATTTTAAGAAGTCATATATAAAAGTTGAATAGCTTGGCGAAGTACAACAGAATATATGAAAAAATATAAAAACATGAGAATTATTTAATTTGATGTTTACACAATTTCCCCTTCCCAGAAAGAGGAAAGTAAAATTAAGCTACAAATAGCGATGCAACAAATTTGTCTTCATAAAAAAAAAAAAAATGAAAAGAAAAGAAACAGATTTTCATTAAAAAAGTACGTTCCGATTCTACAGTGTTTACGCATTTTACAGGAAAGGGCTAAAATTCTTTTTCGTACACTTCCTCTTCTATACATAAATACGAAAAAATTCTAAAAATCTGGAGAGAATGATACATGTAACACATGAGTAAAAAAAAGAATACCAATTTTAAGAAATGTTACACAGATAACACTCAACCCAGTTATGACAAATTAAGCAGTGATTAAAGACTTACGATGTTCATGACCCACATAATTTTTCTGACATTTATTATTAATACACAAGATATTTTTCAAAAGTTAGAAGTTCAGCGTGTTTAGAAAAATGTGGCAATTCACTACGATCAGATATCTGTAATACAGTCCTAATACCGAACACTACTGGTAAATTACTCAATAGTTTTGCCAAACAGCAATCGCCTACTATTTCCCGAGTGCTAAGATTGTACGCCATTTTTCCTGGCTTAAGAACAACAGCACAATATTGCGGTACAGAATTAAAAGTATGCTCTACGATGATTTTAATTCACTCAAATATTAGAGCTCAAATAAAGCGGCCTGTTGGATAACTTTTCAGCGAACGAAATCAAAGATAGTTTACGAACTTACATTGGGCAGAAGCGTACTGGTCCTTTCTTGATTGGCTATGGAAATCCAGCACCAATGGACAACGAATCACCGGTCATAAAAACAAGTAGCTTGGCCTTTATTGGTGCCGTGTCTATCCTTTCACGAATGAATTTATTTCATCAATAAATGTTGTCTTAGAACACTGTATTAATTCAATATCACATGCGGAAGGAAGTTCAATTAGTACTTTAGAGATCTGACTATCGGAATAGGTTTGACGAAGCCACATTTAACAAATTCCTACGAACAAAGGTACCATTTTGTACCAGTTTTCTGAAACGGTCCATAGCACCTTTCTCACGTTGCCGCCAATAAGCACTAATAGTTATACTTATCGCCGCCAGATAGCACTAGTAAGCTGTCGGGGAAAACTATAGAATAAACATCATTACACGTTTTAAACTGTGAAATAGATTCTAAAACTCGATTTAAAAAATAGAAATTAATTATTTACAAAATTTGAGTTAAAATAATGCGCCTAGTAACGATTATTAGAAATGCTCAGGACAATTATATTGATTCTTGTTTACTTAACATCTCCGAAAATTATTATACTGATAGCTTAGACCAAAGCTGTATGTAAGTAAAGCGTCGGCACTTCAGAGAAATTGCGCTTCGTAACGACCGCAGCGCTCGTAGCGGTGGCGATGTGGAAACACAATCAGTAAAACTGCGCATGATCTTTTTCTTTTCAGTCATTGGGTGTTTTGATTTGGTTGTTTGTTTGATTCTACCGAAATCTTGTTAGCTTCTAACGTGCTTTGGTTGTGTTATTTATAACTTATTAATTTTGTACTTTTTAATTACAAAAAGCTCTTTTCAGAACCTTTTTTTTAAATTTTCTCTAATGGCGTATCGATACTGCGGATTTAAGGATTGCAAGAGTAAGATTTCGTCGAAATCTGATGGAATACATTTCTACACGTTTCCTTGAGACGATGCGTACTTAATGAAGTAATAAAGAAGAGTTTTAAGATATGTATTGTTGAAATTAAAGGTAAAAAAAATCTGATAATTAAAGGAATTATTCTCCTATATTTTATAATAACGCAGGTACAAGTTTTAAATAATATTTAAAAAAATATTTTTTTTATTCCCTTTCAGAAATATTCAGAGAAAGTTATGTACTATTTAATGTATTTCACTATTAAAATAAAAAGAGCGCTAATTTGAAAGGGACCGAATTGAGCATTAATTACAAATTGACTTAGATTTTTTTCATTTAAAAGATGCCTCAGAAGCTAAAAAAAATCATGTCATATTTGAGAAAGTATTTTGGGTAGAAGCTCTGTAAGTGGAGAAGAAATAATGCATAATTTTAATGTTAATAACAATAAACTTTGCTTAAAAATGTATTCTTTTCGTATACTTAGGACTCTGAAATACTGTACAAATAGAAAATATATACATTTATATATATAATTACGACGCAATTGCAAAATATTTACATCCAATCGTGTCAAAACTCATTGCGGCTTCGCCATCTTACTTCCAACCTCCATGACGTCACTGTAGGGGAGTGGAGGAAGGGAAGAGATTTAGTTTACATCGCCACCACTACAGTGGATTGGCGCTGCAATTTGGCGTCATGTTATAGTATGGGAGTGCCGACGCTTTACTTACATACAGCTTTGGCTTAGACCAAGTACAATCCCTGCATATTGTTTTCGATCATCAAGTATTAGAAGTTTTTTTTCACTTGGATTGCTTGAAAAAATTCAATTCTTCCAAGGATTTCTATACTATGTATACTTCTTGACAATAAAATGTTTAAATACATCTTTATATTCATTTCATACACTGAATAATATTGTAGCGGTCTCGAGAACAACTCAATGCTCGCAAATTTGAAAGAGTTGGAATTCCTGAACCTATCGCAATGGAGCTAGCTCTTTTGGGCTATTTGTTCGGCTTGGACTTGGATGCTAGTATATAGGCTGGTATACAGCTAAAAATTAGCTCTTTCGAGCTCCTCAAAGACTCCCAGGAAAGGCATGACGAAATTGAAGAACCCGAGTGACGTTTTCTTGAAGAAAAGGTCGCCAAATAGAGGAAAAGAGGCAACATTATCCTCTGTGGATGTGCAACATCTCGTACTTGTGCAACATCTGGTAAGTACTGAAAATTAGGCTGGTATAGATGACGTCATCTAATGGTCAGAAAGATGGTGAACATTTCAGAACTGGTGGAAGAAATAAATCCAGGGCAGGAGAATAAGATAAGTCAGCAAATATGTACAAGACGCACAGTTCATATCTGAGGCAGAGTAAATAAAATAAGTCCATACTCGTTGAAATCCAACACGAGCAGTGCAGTAAGTCAGAGGCAGTTAAAAATACGTAGAAAATTAAAATACACTACTAAAAACATAAGAATAGATGCAAAATTTGTCCAAATACTATACAAGCAGAAAAAAAACCTATGTCAGCAGAAGAGCGGGACAATAATTTATGAAAATCGTCTGGGATAAAACTCTCGACGTCCAGGACTGTGGTGAAATCCCATCACATAACAGATCGGCTGTACATTTTCTAATGCTACCTCGTGGAAATTCATTAAATAGTGTTAATAATAGGTAGAAGGAGTAGTAGGAGTACTTAGTCAACTAGTAATTTTTGATTCTGATCTGGTGAGCTGCAAAAGGCCTGATAAGAAGATAGACTATAAGAATCTCATAATTAAGGTGCACCGAGAAATTTGCTGCAGGGCAGACTGCAGATTTGCTGAAAAACGGTTAAGTTTGTTAAGTCAGTTTGTTAAGGTAATCTTGAACGTATTCAGTTTTTGAATCCCAATGCAGAGAATTGTTTCTGTAAAAGTATGAGGCTCCAGTGATGACGCATAGAAATTTATTTTGAACAACCTGAAGATGTTTGATGTCATCAGCTGCAGCATGGGCCAAGGCGGGAGAAGTATAGGTAAATATAGGACGGATGATGGGCGCGTAAATTCTTCTTTTTCTTTGTAGACTGAGTCTTGAGGTTCTTGAAAGGAGGGAATTTAGCTTGGATATGATTCGTAGTCCTTTTCCTTTAACATTCCTGATACGGTTTGACCATGTGAAGGTAGTTTAGTGTAACACCCAGCTATTTGGTGGTGCGCACCATCGGTATGTCAGTACTAAAGAGAGTGATCCGGGAGGTGATAGGATCAAATCTTTTCAATTTCCTGATGAGGAGCACATCGGATTTGGCTGGATTTATGTTAACCTTCCACTTAAGACACCAGTCTTCAATGACGGGAATCTTGTTCTGCATCCATGAGCTGAAATGATTAGGGAGCCTAGATTTGGCGAGAATAGCCCTATCATCGGCGTAACGAACAAGAAGCATATTGTGGTCATCTTGCAGACTGAGGAAGTCGTTAGAGTAGATAATATATAAAATAAGTCCTAAAATACTTCCTTGTGGAATTCCCGCTGAGATAACGTTGGGAGAGGAATAAGAGTTGCCGTGTGGTACGATAAAAATCCTCTTATCCAGGAAAGATTTATATATCAGGTTGAGCTCATAAGTAAGGTTCATTCTAGTAAGCTTGTAGATGAGTCTTTCATGACAGACTCGGTCAAATGCTTTATCCACATCTAGAATGAGGACCGGAACACTGAGCTTGTTGTGTAAGGAGGCACCCACAAATTTAAAAGTCCTAGTTAAGTGCATCGTAGTTGAGAGACCCTTTTACGGAAGCTGCATTGGACATGACTGATAGCAAGCAAGTACTGTTAAAATCTGTGGTAGATAATTCTTTCAAGTTTTGCCAATGTAGAAAGGAGACTGATGGGACTATAGCTAGTAGGAAAATCCAGAGACTTGGCAGGTTTAAGAATCTGGAAAATGGATGCTTGCTTTCATGGAATGAGAAAGTAACAGTTTCAAATACAGACACTGAAAATGTTGCATAATGTAGTGATGTACTTATGAGGAAGATGCTTAAGCATTTGATTGATGATACCATCTTGACCTGGAGCTTTACGGGAAGGAGTGTGCTTGATAATGTCCTTAATTTCAGCAGGAGAAGAAAACATCATAATATTTTTTGGGGGGATACGGAATCCATTCGTTAACAAATTTCATAATTTCTTAATCAGAGGTAGGATTTGTGAGGAAATTATTTGGTCTAAGTTGATCTTGGAGAAAATCAGCAAAAACTTTAGGTTTCTCGTCGTCAGTGTACGCAGTGAAATGCTCGCTCCTGATTGGTTGGGAGTGGGGGCCTGCTCGTTTTCAGCTTACTAACGTAACGCCAAAAGGAGTCATCTTCTAAATTGAGTTGATCGATCTTGTTTTACCAGAGATTTGATCTATGTTTGCTGATGAGATGTTTAATTTTACGATTAAGTTGATTGATTTTGGTCTCCACATCTGGATTCCAGATGCGACTAAAATTTTTCCTGAGCCTGTTGCGTTCTTTATTAACATTCCTGATGTGCAGAGGGAGCTGACCATGATAGTATTCCGTGTTACATGTGGTAGTAGAATTTTCAAAAAAATTGTGAACACTGCTAGTAAGGCGATTAACTGCTGCATCGACGTGTTCATTAGTATTGAGATGGGAGATGTTGGGGGAAGAGGCAAAGACGAGACTCCGCCGGGAATCGATCCACGGACCTGTCGGTTACACGTCGAGCATGCAGACCACTACACCACGAAGGCATGCGAAGAAGGTGGGAGAAATACCTTATAAGGTCACGCCTGGATTTAAACGTTCGGTCTGTAAGTGTTGCTGTCAGGAATATGCAGATAAATGGGGTTGTTAAGAATGTAATCATGAAGGATTTTGCCATTGCTTTTAGAATGTCGACAGCCCCATTCCACATGCTTACTATTGAAATTTCCACCGATAAAAGTAGGGTGCTGATTGCAGAGTAAATCGTTTAAGTCAGAGTCCGTTAAGTAATTATCAGGCAGGTTACAGAATGCACAAAAATTTCTTTTTCCAAATTTAAGGAGAGCAAAACATACTTTAACTGCCTCATAACCTTTTGAATTGTCTGTGCTTACTAGGCAGGAGTTCAGGGAACGTCTTACATATATAACTACTCCACCTCCCCTATAACGAAGTCTGTCACACTTGTAAGAATTGAAATTTGCCATTCGCAGGCTGTGTTGTGGCTTCGCATGCGTTTCAGTAATCAATGCTAAGTCAACATCGGGGTCGATCGCAAAGTTGTGAAATTCAAAGACAGTCGTGCCTGTAAAAAGTCCTGAAGGATGTTTATCCGTGATATGATGTTGGATTGGCAGCTGAGATAGAGTTTTCATCATTGGATTTAAGATGTTTTGTTAGTTTTGTAGGCCCAGATCCTTGAGCCCTGATACGTGAGAGGAAAGGGCTTCCAGAACTTCCTTGGCTTCAGAAATATTGCTTACAATAGCAGCTTCCTGTCTGTGAATCAGCGCTAGCATTGGTGACCACACGATCCGCATAAGTTTGGGCAGTAGGACGGTTGGTTCCTGGCTGTTCTGGGAAAAATTCGCAACAACAATAACTGGCCGTATGTGGGCCCTGACAGTTGGCGCATTTGGGAGGCTCATGCTAAGGCTTATCGCAGTTTCGAGATTCATAATCCATACCTCATTTACTAGGCGAATGACGGCATGCAGCTTGCACATGATGGAAGGACTGGCAACGGAAGTATTGTGTGGGACCGCGCCGACCTCTGTAAGTTTCAACCCTGATTTTCATGTACATCAGATAATTCAGGTTTTGAATGGAACCAGGAAGATTTTGCCTTTTTCCTGGATTTTCCAACTTTGGCGGTGAGTCATATAGTGAAGGAGAGGCTTCTTCTTCGTAATTTGCAAGAAGAGCGACCTGCTTATCCGATAGTTGGATCTGAGGAGATTTCGTAGATGAAGATCGCTTGTTTAGAACTGTAGTCCAGTTCACTTCAGGATTTGTTGTAGCGACAGTCTTAGGTGAAATACTCCGCGGGAGAGTTGCCGTAGATGTTTTCCTGAGCAGGAAAAATTCCCTCATGCCCAGGAAATTTTGCAAGTTGTTGTCGTTTCGCTCGTTTAAAATATCCTCCTGTTTACGGCGTTTTTCGATCTTGCCGATCTAATAATTCACGCATTCAAGCATGATCTCAAGAGCAGTAATGATGATCCTGATCAGAGCAGTGACGAGAAGGGAAAAAGAAAGTTAAACAATAAACTAAGAAAAACTAAGTCACTAAGTTAGGAGCAATATCCAGACGCCTTACTGTTACTCGTCTGGCAGTCGAATCAAGTTTTGAACGGCCTAGTGGTACAGAATTCGACTCGTTGTAAACTGAGCCAGGATCGAGTCCCGCTCATGCGATGCAGCACTTCTCACCGGTGTTAATAGATGGCGACACGAACCAGCAACTACCGAGGCGCTTCATGAACCACGTTATCGCTACAGTCTCTAACACCTGCCTTTACGTTGTCAGGACTGAGTGTTCGGTGCAAATTCTTGGCGAACATATTCGTGTAAACTTTAAGTCCTGATCTTGAACAGGGAGCTGAATGCAGCTATGTTCTGTGGTAGAAAACTGTGGTTAAGTGGTAGAAGATCTGCACTTGAGAAGGATTTAAAATCCTCTTCTATTAAACCACAATTATATACAGCCACTTCCCAACTGGAAAGGGATACAGAAAATAATGACCGCACTTGGGTCTAAACTGATCAATCAAATTCTTTAAACTAAAAATTCAATAGAAATTAAGTCGTCGTTGCTCACAGAGCTATGAACGCCAGGTTGGCCTCTATGCTAAATGGTGCGTAGCAAGATTTAACTAATATTAAAGCACTTAGGATTACTTCAATAAGTAATAGCGTAACAGCGCTACGTCTTTGAATTTAAATACTAGCTGGTCAGGCGAACGTCAAAC
This sequence comes from Stegodyphus mimosarum, assembly GCA_000611955.2. NCBI lineage: Eukaryota > Metazoa > Arthropoda > Arachnida > Araneae > Eresidae > Stegodyphus > Stegodyphus mimosarum. Next base: position 14,088 of record KK118202.1, on the reverse strand, counting down.
AGAGTAACAGTGGTCTGAGACTAAAAACTCTCTCACACTGAGAGGTTTCTACCTACCGTTTAAATAGCCACTTGGCTCCACTTCGAATTAGCATAAAGCTGAAACGCACGCTTATTCTAACGGGAAGTTGAAATAATAACAGATAGAAAAAGGCAAATTAAAATAAAACTTTGTTAGTTTAACTAAAACCTTACAACGTTTGTTAAAAAAATATATTCAAAACTTCCAGTAGATTTTGCATTGATACTGCTCAATTGATAAGTCAAAATTTAAAAATACTGTGCCTACGAGTAATGCAAACCCCAGTACCTAGTCTCTAGAACCTGTAAGCATGTTTATAAATTATTTATTGCAGACAGAATGTCTACTGAGAAACGGCAACAGAAAGTTCCCGTTGTCCACGTTTTGCGTTTTGTATATAATACACTGTTGGCCAAGGTCCGTACAGTGAAAAGGTTCGCGCATTCGGAAACTGAGACATAGAGCGCATGCGTCAAGCTCAACGTATGACGTCACAAGGCGATCAGACGCGGCCTACGTGATATACGAGTCCAAGTTAAACGCCAAGTCATTCCTTCCCCCAATCATGGATAATAACACCTCTCGACAAAGTTCTCCTGTTAAGATCCTGCTCTGGAACGCGCAGAATGTTACCTCTAAGATTCCGGAACTTCAAGAATTTATCCAGCAAAATGATGCGGACATCTGCTTAATCACAGAGACCCATGCTAACCTTTCGCACTCCTTAAAACTAGCCAAGGAACTAACTACTGCAGCTACCGTAGTGATAGACTCCACCACCGTGGCGGCGGTGTGCTCATATATGTTAAAAGGTCTTTCGTTTCGTATCTGAAAAGTGTAGATAATTGTGATGGTATGGAGAGTGTAAAAGTGATGGTGAATCTATCCAAAATTGGGGAAGTCACTTTCTGTGCGGTGTATAACCGCCCTGGAAACAGGCTCAGTCATGCAATTCTGGACGGTCTTATCAACTCGGACTCCCCCCACCTTTCTAGGTGGCGACTTAAATGCTAAGTATATTGACTGGGGATGCCGCAACTCTAATTATAACGGACACGTAGTGCATGATTTTGTGTGTAATTATCCTGTCTTTCTGCACGTGCCGGATGAGCCTACCTATAGGCCTAATATGATCAACCGTCAGCCTGACATTCTGGATATCTTTATAACGACGTTCAATATTCCCATGGCTATTACGGTAACATGTGATATGTCTTCTGATCATGTACCTCTGCTAGCTTACCTCGGAGAGGATAATGCTAGGAACGTTCCGCCACTTAAATATACTGACTGGGATCTGTATCATAATGTTTTGATGACTCTGATTTTAACTGCGGCTCGTTACAAAGCACTTTGGATATTGCACGTGCGGTACAGAACTTTACTTCTTACCTGCATTCTGCTAAGTCTCTAGCTACGACGGAGGTTGACTGTGTCAGACATGAGCATACGCTCCCAGCCAATATCCGAGAAATAATCTGCTATAGAAATCATCTCCGAAAGGAATTCAACCTCACCTGGGATCCTGCTATCAAAACCCAAATTAACAGGCTTAATAGGAAAATCAAAGGAAAGATTCAGGCCCATCGTTCTAGCGTATGGCAGGATAAGATGGAAAAGATCAAGGATGAACCTGGCGCCATCTGGCGGCATTCAAGGACACTAAAACGCCCCTGTTCTGCTAGAAAGCCGCTTAAAAGTGATAATGGCTTTGCATATTCCGATCAAGACAAATCAGAACTTTTTGTTTAGCACCTTTCAAGTCAGTTTATTCCAAATTCCTTCCCTTCGGATTACAGTTCGGACATTCTAGTTCATTACCATAATGATCAATGGCTGCACTCTCCTTCAATAGAACCCTCTATCAAACTTACCACTCCGCACGAAGTGCAGAACATTATTAAGGGGCTAAAATTAAAGAAAGCGCCAGGAAAGGATGAGATCACGAACCAAATGCTGAAAAACATGCCTTTTAAGATTTGCAAACT
>KK118201.1:14021-57591 GCA_000611955.2 Stegodyphus mimosarum | reverse complement strand
TTGATTTACTAATCAAGACTCATAGAAGTCGATATTAGTCGTAGATTGAAGATCACAAGAAGTAGCATTTAAATATCCAAATGATAAAAATGCTTTAAACCAGCGGTTCTCAACCTTTTGACTAACGCGTACCAACCATCCCCCCCAAAAAAATGAAAACCTTCAGTACCACCAATATTTTACATACTTTAGTACCACCAATATCTTTGAATACCCACATTTTACAATAATTATCTTTTTAATTCTCGGTAGAAATATTAAAAAAAATATATTATGCCATTTGAACAAGCTATTGGTTATTTGTATTAAATATGTACACATAAAAAATACTAGATTAAAAATTGGTTACCGTTTTAGCTATCAAAATTTAAGTTATTATACTCTAATTCTAAAATTTAGGACAAAAGTTTAGGTCTGTTTAAGAGAGATCGGGTTCTTTTGTTCACCCCCTATTCTTCTTTGTTCCTCTGATGTCTTTTTGGAAACTGCTGTCGAGACTCATTTATGTGAGGTGCCTCTTGGGCCTTGCTAGGTAAATGAATCGGGCATGTCCCACTCCATCTCAATAACTGACAGATATTGTAATGTTAATATTATTCTGCATTCTTATTGGAATGTAGGTTTATTTTAAAGAAATAAAAGTGGTAGTTACCTGTGGTACTTAAAAGTAGTCATGATAAACGCGACTTTTTATTTATTATGTTCATACTATAACTGCGTTCTTTGGAAATTAAATTACTCGCATAATTTTCCCCTCTCGATTTTTTGACAGTAAAATTATTTGAAAAAAGGGAAAAAATACTAGAGGAAATATAATTTTACACGATTGTTATAGCATTGGTAAGGAGGTAAAGCTATGAATGAAATACGTCGTTTTTGTTATGGTAATTCTATGGCTTTTCAATTTCCTGTATGGAAAGCAAGGTACTATAGCGTCAGAAAGCGGGAAATTATTTTATTTAATTGCATTTATTTTGCAGACATTCTGTGAACTATATCGTAAATCACAAGACGCACTGATGTGAAAAGCTTTGACAAAAGATGTGTTTTCAGAATAACGTTTTAGACCACATTTTAATAAGTGCCATTTTCAGATATGCCACATTTTATTGAGAGATAGTTCAAAACGAGGCAATGGCAACACTGTAAAAAAAAAAAAAAAAAAAAAATTATCTCCAGCCTGCGAGAATGTGTATCGGAAATTCTAAAGATATGCCCATTTTAAAATTATTCTGCGATATTGCTCTTGAACTGAATTCTATGGATTAACTGCAAAGAACATCATATTTAATGAAGGCAACACAGAAAGCATTAAATAAAAAACGACCCTTTGGGAGTAACGTAAACTCTGAAAGCTTTCAGATTTTTTTTTAAAAATCTTTGTAAGTAGTCTTTTTTACTTCCTCGTACGAAGTAAAAAGGAAGTATTGTAATCGCGAAAAATCTCGGGTATCATATTTCAACGAAAATATCCATTTTGACTGCTATCGATTGCACTTAACGATCTTTTTGCGTGACATCTGTACGTAAGGACAGAATAAAGGACTCTTTTTCCCCAAAGGAATTATAAAACTGATTTAAAATAGATTCACAAGAGATTTTTTTCGTGGCGTCTGTGCATACGTACATACGTATGTATGTATGTATTAACCGTACCGTATTACATACGTATGTATGTATGTATGTATGTATTAACTCAAAAACGAGTAGCCTCGGAACTTTGAAATTTTGTATACAGGACTGTTATAACATGCACATATGCACCTCCTATTTTGGTTGCGATCGACCGCACCAAAAGTATATAAATATACGTGTATATATATCCACTCTGTTACTCCGCTCAGTGAGCTCAGTTTCTTTATTCTTATACGTTTGCAAAATTGTGCATTTTTTGCTTTACAAATGTTTGAATTATGTTGTTCTTAACTTCCGGTTAAAGTTTTTATGCCTTTAGTTAACCTGCATGTTATAGTTGTAGAATTATCAACGATTTAAAAGTTGTTAAGTGCGGCTAAGCCTAATTTTTTTTGCCATAACAGCCATATTTGTTTACATTTGAAACTTAGCAGAATAGCGAATTTTTTGCCAGTCTAGAGAAATTAAGCTTCGCAACAACAAAGTAACGTTCTTTTATTATTGCGAATTAAATTATGCTTAATCTCTTCTGAATTATCATTTAAGTTATTAAATTATCCCATATATTGAGTCAGCATAGCGTCCACAAGAAATCAAGTCAGTTTCCACCCCTTCAGTGACTTTTTGCCGAGTGAGACCAAAAGTAAACTTTCAGTTTTGTGCACCAAAAAAGTCTGCCGAATTGATTGTTTGTGCTTAGAAACTGTAACTTTAATTAAAAAAAAAAAAAAAAAAATACTGTTTTTATTGTATTTGGTGTTTTGTGTTTTTTTATACCTTTTCAAATTTTAATATAGATATTTTGAGTTTTTATGTATTTTTGCTTGCCGTGAAGTGAGAACTGAATTAATTGAATGAGAAATATATCTCTAATGAAATTAGAGGAAATAAGTTTAAATAAAAGGCAGGAAAAAATGCGTGTGTTTTAATATTCCGTATAAGGAAATCATGTGTTGTACACATAAGATTATGTTTAGTTAAGCCTTCATGTTGAATTCAAAATGTATAAAGTGCTAGGGTATGCTACATACGAGTATCTTCGAATCCTATTAATTTAGGTCCGTTTTCGAAGAAATATCTGAAACAAGTACAGTTGTGCCGTCTAGTAATGCGTTCAGATTCCAATATTGCACAGTCATGTCACTGTGCTTGGAACAAATTTAGATGTTTGGTACTGATGATTATGAATCTACCTTGAATGTTCAGGATGTTGGAAAATTTTCCCATTGTCCTTCCATATTTTATTTAACTGATTCAGTTATGAGATTATTGTTTTAGCGGCCACACAGGTTAATTCATAACAGTCATAGAAGAAAAGTGGCACGACTCAGAAATAAAATAATTTTAACATGCCATTTCGCATCAAGTCTGCTGGAAACGGAAACGCGATTCCAAGATTCAGCAAAAAGGACACATAATTCAAGTGTCCCTTCGATCTTTCTGCTGGGGTCTCTCTTCGAAAGTAAAATTAATCTAAGCATTTTTCAGTTATTCTCAAGATAACATTTTATTATATGCAGTTTCAAAATAAATAGGGATAATAAACAAATGAAATTCCGAAGTAAAATTGGCTATTAAAATTTTTAACATAGGCTACCACAGAAGCTCACTAGAAAGAGGCAAAAGAAGAGGGGGGGAGAAGAGGTTTTTTGGGTTGGTGTTAGTTAAGTTATTGGGATTCAAGAAAGCACACGAAGGCTACGTGCCTAATGGGAGGAAAGCCTTTGTAAAGGATATTTTAAGGCAAACTGGTTGTATTCACGTTACACACGGAGAATACTAAGAAAAATCTCATGCAACCCATTCACGTAGATACGAATTTGGAACTTAATTTATTAGCCCAGAAGGGCTATTGGTCTTAAAACGGGATTTTACGATGAATCACTATAACAGCCTGAATCACTTTTCAAATTGTTGTCACCAAATACTACAGTCGTGTACTATATTTAAAGAAATTATATAGTGAAGAATTTGCATGAATGCATGCACGTTTTTTGCGTTGTAAAAAACAACCATACCTAAAGCTATCAAATTTTCAATAACGTAGTCTTCCACTCGAATACGGACACGTGGAGGCAACAATTTAAAAAGTCACTCGCCGTTTATAGTGAAACGCCACAAAATGCCGTTTTGAGATTTTCTAGGCTACCGTCCTTTTTGGGCTAAAAATTGACAACGCTGCATTGAATAAATCAATAAAAATAAAAACATTTTCTTAAACACTCATGAAAAATATTTGAAATTTGAATTGAATTTGATTTGAATTGTCTTTGCATACATTATAAGTTTTAAATAAAGTTAATTCATAAATTCATTTTGCTGGGAAAAAAATATTGGAAATTAATTTGATTTATTTCTACAATAAGCCAAACTTTGTTAAAAAATTTTTTATAACAGTTATTTGTATGTCGTATAAACTGTAGACTATTAAATACTTCAGAGTGCTAACACCAGACGATCGAAATAAACTTAGCAGTCACAATGGTCCATTTTACAAAGGAACGTTGAGAATCCTTGCTCTACACGCAAATGCGGTTTTGGCTCCAGGCCTTGGCGCGAAATTTAATGCACAAGAAAAGCAGCAACCCTTAACCGGCAGCGATAGTAGTCACGTGATTCGAAGGCAGCCGCTGATCAGACAGGCCGAACTCGGGGTGGGAAGGCACAGACGCGTTCGGCGCTGTTTCGACCTTGCACTTTCTTCCCCTTCCTTCGACCTCCCCCTCCCGTTTGAACAGACGCCGGGTCGACTGTCAAATAACCGCGAAAAGTTTGTATATTAAGAAGTTTTTCCTTGCCTAGGTTACTAGTGTTGTCGCGTGCGGATGGTTATTTTTTATTTTATTTGCTTCGATAGTCTCGCGCGTTGAGGAATATTTTGCGTTAGCTTATCGAAAGAACATGCTTTGCGAGTACAGGAATCGATTTGTATGCGGCTTTCAGGTTGCAAAAAAGCTATAATTTAATTGAAGATGAAAGGAAGATTGCGGTCATGGCTTATTGTTTAAATTCAGTTACTTAGATTCGGTTAAAATAGTCTGTGAATATATGTACATTTTTGTTGTATATTTTTATGTTTTCTAATACACAAGGGGAGCGGTAAAGCTTAAAATTGTAAAAATAGTTTTATACAAATGATAAAAATAATTCTCATATAATACATTAGGTTTGTACAAAATGCTGTGTTATGCAGCTTTATGTTTTACGAAATAAGGAAGGAATGAAGAGAAAAAATGTTGAAAATAATTAAAACAACAGCATTTTTATTTAAAATTATCAAAAACAAAATATTTGAATTAAAAATATTGACTATCAATACTAAAAAATACTGAAAATGTGCGCAATTTTTATTTTTAGTCCAAAGGGATTTAGTCCCGAAGGTCTATTACTTTCGTTTTGCGATTTTGCGTCGGAAACACAAAAACGGCGTATCACTTTTCAAATTGTTGCCACTAAATGTTATCGCTCTGCATTAAATTTTAAAAAATGAAAAATCTGCATAAATGTATGCATGTTTCTCGCATTGTGATAAAACCTAGAGCCATCGAATTTTGAATGACGTAATCCTACTGCGAATATGGGCATCTGGAAGCCCTAATTTTGAATTTGAAATTTGCTTTATTATCGATTTTATATTTTGTAACATTTCAACGAATTTCTGATTAACAAACTAAATGATTTCAAAGCGAGCAATGGCAACACTGTACGGAAAAAAAAAAAACATTTTTATCTCCAGCGCACGAGACTTACGGAAATTCTAAAGATATGTTCATTTTAAAATGATTTTGCGATATTGATTTTGAACTGAATTTTATGGTTTGAGTACGTAGTACATGATATTTAATAAAAAAAGGTAGCACACGAAACGTTAAAAAAACGCGCCTTTGGACGTAATTTAAAATCTGAAATCTTTCAGATTTTTTTTTTTTTTGTTAAAGTTTTGTGCGTTAAATTTATTTAAGTTGTTTTTGGGTATTAATTTGTTTCATCACTGCTAAGCGCTAAAACAAATGTTGCAGCCTTCTTTCCCGTCCGAAAAATTCTTATCCGAGTTTTGCAGCACGTCAATTTCCGTTTCTTTCTTTCCTCCCCCCCCCAAAAAGTCTGATGTGGACATCACATGACTTCTTTGTATAGAATATTAAACTATACGCATTTTTGCTGCATTTCATTTAAGCGTATTTCCTCGAATTTCATTTCAGTTCTCAATCCGCGCAACGCAAAAATACACAAAACCTCAAAATATCTTTATTAAAACTTGAAAAATATAGGAAAATATTCATGTTTTAGCAATGTCAAATAATACTTTTAAAAAAAAAAAAACAGTCGACAAATAATGAAATCTAATTTTTAAAACGGTCTTCTAGTTCTTATACTTTTGGAAATGTTTTATAACTCGTTATGAAAAAATAAAATTATCAGAAGTTTGACTCTCACGCAACAAAAATTGACCGGGATATTTAATTTCAAAATTTGCAATTTTTTATGTCATTTTCAACTTGCTTTGAGCGATTGGTTAATCAAGCTAGAACAATTCGAGGAAATAAGTTGAAATTAAGTGCAGCAAAAAATGTGCATAATTTAAATAGGCAGTACAAGGACGTCCACATCAGATATTTTTAACATTGTCATCGTAAATTCTTATTTCGTAGTACACCCTTTTTGAAGTTTTCTGTTCTCAGTTTTGTGCGAAGCTTTATGTTGAAGATATTACAAAACAGAACTTTATTTATTTGGCTAAATTAAAGCGTGTTCACACATTTTTGTAACGATTTTGCAGGGATTTATGTATAAACAAACCTCAGAATTTTATTTTTTAATATGTTCACTCTGATAGCCCTTTAGTTGAACTATCATATAACATCTTGATTCAAGATAAAAGTCCTTTTCTTAAAACATCAAAGTTGATTTTATTCCACTCCTCCTTCACAGTCTTCCAGACTTTATCCAGTGTTTGGGGATGTCGCTTATAAAGAGCTTGTGTTAAAAGTCCAAATGCACAATAATCCATTGGAGGTACATCAAGGGACTTGGGTGGGATGCATTTAAAGGGAATAGCTTCAATTCTGGTTTTCATTCTTCATTTTATCCAAAAATAGAGCAGTAGATTTAAAAGTATAGCTTGGAGCCTTATTCTCATGGAACTTAATACAGTGAAGATTGTTTGGATAAAGAGATGTAATTTCTTCTTTAAAAATAGGTGTTAAAACATATTTCTGACAGTAATCCGAATTAATTTTGACATTTTTTCTACTTTCCTTATTTTAAGTTTTTCGTTATAAGAGAATCCAGTAATGACTATAAAACCTTTAGAAAAACATTTCTTGTTTTCTCTGAACCAACATATTAAGTCTTTTTCTCCTCTTTATCTGCAGTAAATTAATCTTTTTCTATTGTAATCAAATATGTATATTCAAGCCTCATCAACTGTAACTATGCATTTCCATTTTTCTCACATGCCAAATAATTTTCATACAGCAATCTGCACATAACCTTACGCTGAGAAACATGTTTCGGCGTTAGGCGATGAACATCAAGTTTTTTTTTGTTTGTTTTGCTTTGTCAGCTTTAAATCAGATTTTATAATTTTTTTCACAGTTCCTACAGAGATATTTAAAGATTTTGCAATAGCTCTTTGGAGGGGGGGGGGCGGATTTTCTTTTAAAACATGAGATGCGACTTTAAATTTAATAAAAGCTGTACTTACCTTTGTTGGGTATGTGTTTTTTTGCCTTTTTCGCAGTCAGATGTAAACTTTGACGTTTCTTTTCTTTCATATTAATTATGTCACTTATTTTAAGTGCAAAAATATTAAAACCATGCTTTTTACATCTTTTTTTAGTAACTGAATAAGAGTATTTCCCTTCGGACAGCGCAAAAATATAGCCTTCGATCCATTGTTTATTTTTCAGCGACATTTTCAAGAAAAAAATTTTAATGCTGCAGACGATAACTAAACCTTATTCCAATTTGATGCCAGTGACGTTTGTATTTTAAAATTAATATTTAAATTCATGGAGAAAATCAGAGTCATTATAAAAATGTGTAAACACCCTCTGTAATCCTTTTTTGTATGCATTTTTAGGCTAAATCTTTGAGAATACCAGTTACGTCACATCTTGTAAATTAATTGATCGAATTTAGATCCTTATTTTCCCCAAAATCTTTCTGTTAAAAATTCTTGAAGAGATTCAAGAAGATTCTTGAAGAATACATGTCATTAGAACTCAGCACTCAGGAAGTTCTGTTACCTTTTAATGCCACTCAAAGCTTGATATGTTCTGAGGATTTTCTGGAAATATTCTTGTTTCTTGTTAGCGTCATTAGATATATTTATTTTTTATTTGGATCTTTTCTTTCCAGTTTTCATTTTATCATGTTTCAAATCTAGATTTTTACATTCTAATACTGTCCTTCAGCTGATTTAGAGCAAAGCCGTAGCATGGAAGATACATAATGCATTGGAAAACTAGCAAATAGTCTCGAGCTAAGCTGATGATCGGAGACGTGTTATAGTGTGTTACTTTATAAAATAGGCGCATCAAGGTCGTAGTAACCCCCCTTTAGTTATTGTCTTAATGTGTGTCGTCTTCACCACACACACATGAATCTTATAAGCTGCAGTCTAACGCTGTGGGTGACGCGTGTGGTCCACACACATCGGGAAGAAGTTGGGCGATGAGGTCTATTACATTGAAACCTACGGCATTTATATCACCTAACTGTTTTTAATTCTTAAAATCAGACGTCTTGTAAGTAATGATATTGTGAAATTCACAGATTTTGTAAATAATAACATAAATGGTTAGATAGACGCAAAAAGTTTCATGACCCTTGTCAATGAACTTTCACGTGTGCCCCCTTCGTCGCACGGAGAATATCAAGTCGATATTCAATTTCACGTCAGGTACCGGCAAGCATGTCGGCATCCACAGAGGCTATTGCGGTTGTAATTCTGGCTTTTAGGTCATCCATGTTCGACACTCTCCTCCCTTTAAACGTTGTCCTTTACAAATTCCCAAAGGAAAAAGTCCAGCGGCGTTATATCAGGTGATCTGGGTGGCCAAGGAATTGGACCTCCTCGCCCAATCCATCTTCCTGTAAAATGGTCATTCAAAGAACTACGAACGACGATACCCCAATGAGGTGGTGCACCATCTTGTTGCTAAAAGACGTGTAGCTGAAGCTCTTTTAGTTGTGGAAGTACGAAGTTTTCCAAGATGTCTAAGTATACGATTGATGAGACCGTCTTTTCTGTAAAAAAGAAAGGCCCAAATGACTCGGTCTTGCATTAGTCCACACCACACATTAACCTTCGGGGAATCCCTTTGTGCCTCACGGTATTCATGGGGGTTTTCAGATCCCCATATGCGCACATTATGGCGATTAACAATGCCAGAAAGATGAAAGGATGCTTCGTCGGAGAACATTATGAGTTTCAGAAATTCAGCATCATCTTCTATCCTCCTTAGCATATCTGTTGCAAAGGCTATCCTCGTAGGCCTATAATAATAGGCAATAGTTGCCAAAAACAAAAGAGAGAAAAATGCAATTAATAAGCAGACGATATTTAGAAAAGTAAAGATATTCAAACCTGAAAAGGAAAATATATAAATTATTCCATCAATAAATGCCACAAGTTTGTTTATATCTTCATTATTTTATGAGTTATTAAACATCAAAATGGGTCCGAGACTTTATAAACACTCTGTATTTATTCCTAAAAATTACATTATTCTAAAAATCTGAATATTTAAAGGTATTACATTATGTTAAAAATAGTACTAAAAAAAAACTGAAGGTTTGTTCGGAATTGATTTCAAGTCTTCATGAAAAGTTTTCATGCATTTCATATATTCTTTTAAGGCTAACAAAATGATCCTTTTTATCTAAGAACCAATTATACTACCTGTAATTTAGATCCTTAAATGCCTGCTTCTTATAAAGTATATGCTCGCAAAGAGATATGGGACTTTAGCAAATTAGAGGATTCGACTTCTTTTTCCGCAGCAGTCGTTACCATGGTTATGATGCATGGTTTAAAAAGAAGTCTTTGAAGGGCTTATTCTAAATTAACCTGTCCTGGGACAGCAGGATATTTATTAAAGATGTCAGTGAGTAGGAATTTGGTTCGGTTAATTATGCAAAGCCTGGAAAGCTATCTGCATACGGGGAGGGATGCCTACGTGGAGGACTTTCTAAGGGAAACTGGCTGTTATACACGTTACACATGGGTATGCACGTTACGGAGTCCGCTCGCAGATTTGAACCTCGGGAAAAATACCAGTGTTCAGCGACTTACGGTTGGCGGCTGGTGGGCCTCAGTGAGTAGGGGAAGATTACTTATTGTTTATGCTGTTTATGCTTAGCCAGGTTATCACATCTACAGGTTTCTGCTTCAGTGTCGAAATTCAAACGTTATTCTCTGTTGTGGCTGGTATAAAAGGTTTATAATGTAACAATTTGATTTACTACAGTAATATCCGACTTTTTACGAGTGTCGTTCCAGCTGTCCCGTCGTAAGTCGGTTCTGACGTCAGTCAGGGACCTATTTCATTCTTTGACTAGCCGCTGCGCGGCCAGCCTTCGTCTGGCTTTTAAGTGTACCGGGAAAATGCCTAAAGAGAACACCAAACATTAAATTTGAAAACTGCACAGAATTTTACTTTGCAGAACGATTTCGTCAGAAAACATAAAATTAAAAAAAAAAATCTAATTCGAATTTCGAAAAACTCGCTTCGAGGTGCACTGGCTCATGCAAAAAAAATCATGCAAAACTTTTCAATATCTTACAAACAGTGAAATAAGCAAAAAATAACATGAAAGAAACTCAAAAAACAAAACACTTCGCGCAGAATTTTACTCTGTAGAACAACTTTATCAAAAAAGAAATCAATAAAAATGTATTATATATATAAAAAATGACAATGAAATATGCAGTATCCTTTAATACAAATATTACTTATCCTAATAAATAAATTAATCAACTTCCCTTTGCAAAATCTTATGAAACATGAAAATCTTCATTTACGCAACATGTTTTGCTGCACCTCTTTCTGGTGTCAGAATAAAGGTTTCTCCACGAGCAAACAATTTTTGGAGCCGGCCAAACAGGATAGTGGGTAGTGACTCTGACTACCGTACCGAAATTCTCGAGTTCGAATCCCGGAGAAGATATGGATGTTTGTAAATGTATAGTATCTTTGCGGCATGGGGACACTCTAAATATACGGATAGCCGAAAGTCCTCTCGTGCGGTTTGGTGGTAGGAGACATGAAGGTAGGAAGTAAGAGGAAAGGCCCTAACCGGTCTTTCCCATCCACTGCTTCAAAGCAGTGGCGATCCCTTCGTGGTGACCAAAACATTTAGTGACTTACCTTTAAGATCAATGGGTTGTGACACGATCGGATGTAAACATTTTGTAATGAGGTCGTAAATACACTTATATATATATATATATATTCTTTTCTACAATATTTCAGAGTCCTAAGTATGTGAAAAGAAAGCATTTTTAAACATTTCATTCTGAACGGAATTAAATGCTATACTTTTTCCAAAATAGTTTGCTCAGAACAGTTTAATCCGAATGAAATATTTTCACAAGTTTTCGTTAATTATATTAGAAAAAAAAATTAAGGTAATTCTATTTTATTCGTTTAAGGATTACAAAAATTAAGATCAAAGTTTGTTGTATTATTAATATTAAAATAACTATTATTTCTTTTTTGTTTGCAGAGCTTCTTCCTAAACTACTTTCTCAAATATGAGATGACTTTTTTAACTTCTGAGGTATCTTTTAAATCGAAAATCTGAGTCAATTTGTAATTAATGCTCTGTTCGGTTCATTTCAGATTAGAGCAACTTTTATTTTAACAGTGAACTATGTTAAATATTGGTGCTGATTTCCATGTATATTTCTGGGGAATAAAATAAAAGGATTCCTTTTTTTAAAAAAAAAAACATTATTTAAAACTTTTTTAACTGAGTTATTATAAAACGTAAGGAAATGATGTTTTTAATACTTATGCATATTTTTTTCATCCTTAATTTCAACAATACATATTCTAAAAACTCTTCTTTACTACTTCCTTAAGTACGCATCTCATAGAATTTGTTTTACAAAACTTTTAAACAGATTGCTTTCCAGTACGAACAATGCTTGCTTAAATAGTTTTATAAACGTATTTGTCAACAGAATTTCAGTTTATCCTTAAAATTAAATGTTAATTTTACTATGTATTTAGATAACATTTATAATCAACACAAATTTAGATATACGAGTATTTAACAACCATATTTCTTCACAGTGACTTTCACAGGAGTTTATGAATGAATAAATCCTTCATTTCCAAATACACTTATAAATAATTTAATAAATATTTACCTATTTTGTTAAAGGTGGATACATGCTTTTTGCAAGCATGTGAAAGAATACTCATATATATTTAATATTTTTCATTTTCGGCGTGTACAAGTCTTTAGTTTTTGTGCATTCACTATCTTTTTTGAGTAAAGTAATTTACAATAATTTAGCATACATCAGAATTTTTTACATAAGAAATATGTATAAATATAATTTAAATGAAAATTACACGCATTATTTTTAATACCCACTCAAAGTCAGGTTTTCCTTCGAAATTCCGTCACGATGACATCTCTCCCTTTAGACAGACAGCCCTTGCATGCCTTAGCCTACTTAATAAAAACTTAGCCTGACCTATGTACCTAATTATAAATATTTTAAGATGCATAATTTTATATTTACATCTAGCCACCCAGTTTCAAACCTTTGACTTAAAACAGGTTTTAGGATACATTCATTATCAAATTCAAATTTAGTAGTAAATATATTTTCGCAATACAATTAAGTCATCAATTAAACATATTGCTAAATAAAATTTTAAAAAAGAGAGACAGAACTTTACCTTTTGTTTTTTCATTTTTTAGTTAACCCAAAGTGATTATTTTTCAGTTGTATAAAAATAAAATGGTAATACGTGGATGACAAAACATGTATTTTATTTAAAACATTTTGGTGTTGGAAAATAAAATAAAAGTAGCGAATACTCTATCAAGGATATCGAAAGACGTATTTAATTTTAAAGGTATCGCAAAATCGCTGTTGCAAGTTATCGAAAAATAACCAAGATGTGATTTTTGCGTAAATGTCACTAAGTTATACAAATTTCTATCATTCATCCAACAATGAATGTTTCTTTTATGCGGAAATGTCCCGCTTTTCGATTTGTAGGGAACTGTCGTGTGTGGAAATGCTATCAAAGCGCTGTCAAGGAAGCTCTGGATGTAAACAAAAAACGCCTCATCTGGAGACCAAAGCCTGGCAGCAGTGCTTCACTCGTAGTGCGGGGTTGGCCCCTCCTTTTATTCTTACTTCCATGGTAGGAGAAGTAAGTGGAGTGAAGAGGCACCCTGCCTCCCGAGATGCTCTCCCTCTAAACTGGGTGCAACTGGGCAAAATCTTATTGTCACCTATATGGTGCCGAAGACTCTTGCCAACGACAATCGTAATCTTGTATACCTTGCCATGACGAATTTCGTGGGCTTGTTCTGATGAGGTCATACAAGTGAGATTAGTCTCGACAACAACAACAGTTCTTTTGGAACCACGCCAACTAGTGAGTTAAGTGACTAAATCTAAGTAACTAATTAAACGAATAGATACTTATTTATTATATTTTGTGGTACATCTTCTCCTTATGGTTGATTTAAATTCTGAAAATTTCTTCCCTTTTGAAATGTAGCCATTTCTGCGCTTTACAATTTTTCTTTTGCTTAGTCTTATTGGCTTAAGTTCATCGAGCTTCTGATGACTCAAGTAAAGAGAAGTAACAAAATTCATTAAAAGGGTGACGGAGAAACTAAAAAAAGCGATCTTCTCCGCGTAAGAAGAAATGAAGTTAAGAACAATGGCTTTGGTAAGCTAAGAACATTCAACGAAGCCTTAAGAGTTAAGACATCTCAATTCAAGAGTACTGAATTGATCTAGAAACTTCACAATCTCACAGAGAGAGGACTTTATCTTTAATGCTGGGTATTAGCAGCTGAAAATTAATTTCATTCTGAATAAAAAAAAAGTAATTTTTCTTTTCTTCAGTGTGGATCCTTAAAAAAAAAAATTGAAGTCTTTAAAATATGGGCAAAAAAGGGGGGAATAGAAAGACTAAAAATTTAAAAGCTTTCACATTTTATATTACGCTCAAAGGGGCGTTTTTTTCACGAGGGATTCAAAACGGGATTTGAAAAGTGATACAGACATTCAGAGTCATTCGACGCAAAATACCGTTCGGCATTGCAACGTCTTTGCATTGCTACCAACATAATACCGGTAAGAAATGTAAAGAAACCTCGCGCATAAAATATCCGTGCTTGAAGATGCACGCGATGTTAATGCTAATGGAGCGCTTTGAAATTGTTGACTTTCTTAAACCAAAAATTCATTAAAGTTTTACAAAATAGGAAAGCGATAATAAAAGAAATTCCACATTCTAAATTTGGGCTTCCAGTTGCCCACATTCGAGTGGAGGATTACGTTATTCAAGTTTCTAAGTAACCCCCCTTTTTTTTTACAATGACAGAAACATATACTCATTCATTCAGATTCTTCATTATTTACTTTCTTTAAATGTAATGCAGGGCTCTAATATTTAGCGGCAACAATCTGAAAAGAGATTCAGACTATAGTGAAACAACGCAAAAGGCCAAAACGAAATTAATAGCCCTTCTGGGTTAATTCACATTTGAGCTAAAAATTCTTCGTAAAAATGAAGTTTCTGATCTGACTGACCACAGTTTTTCTACAGAACTCTTTTTTCCTTTCCTTTTCTTTTTCTTTTTTCTCCTTCCTTTAGCCTTAAACTTCAAACCATTATTACTAATTTCAGTTACTGTTCTAAATATTTTCCGACATTAATAATAATAATTAAATATTACGTAGATTGCAATTTTGAATCTGTGTGTCTCTCTGTATCAGGGCAGACCACACTGCCGCTGTTTGGTTTCTTAAGTGCGATTTGCTGTGTAATAAACAATAGTTTCAGTTTTTAAGTGCAATCTGAAACAGAAATTTTATTACAATGCATTTTTTATCAATCACATATTTAATTAATGTAATATTAATTGTATTAATATTAATTAAATTACATTGTGTGTTTAATAATTTTAAGCAATTTCAATCTGCGTCTTTAATAATATATTAAAAATTATTAATTATATTATGTGTTTAATAACTTTAAGCAACTTCAAGCTGCCTGCTGTGTTGCTGTGTATTAATTGGGAAATGGCAAATCATACTGTTTCTGGCTCTCGCTGCTGTGGAAATGTTATTTTTAGAATAGGCAGCGGCCAGCAGAATAACAGAAACGACAAATACATTGACAACACCTTGTCTCTGATGTGCATTTTATCCTACTTAATGGTATTACGAATATATATGGTTGTAACTTGCATTGGAAAAAATAAAGTATGTCTGCTGATCCATTTTTCATTTCATGAATTAATCAAGACTAGGTTTAATCTTTATGCATTGATTCTCAAGCTTTGTGGGATGGACTGAGCTATTTTTCTTAAGCAAACGTTCTGGCAAGTTGGACAGCATACATGTTCACAGCAAAAACCGGTAGTTATAGACCAATATATCTATATAAAAACAGAGTACTTACGCATTAACACAGCCACCTTAGTAGTAGTCGCCAAATTTTCAAAATCTGACAAACTCTGGCAACCATACGCATAACCATCCTTCCGGCAATCACACTTATAACAGTCCTTCAAACAAGCAGTGCCGCCATTTTCGTATGTGCTTCTTCTTGTTGTATTCCAAGTTTCAACGGTTTTTATAAACAAATCACTATATTTTTTGCCTTAAACTTAGTTTTAAAATATGAACCTTGTTTAGAAGTCAAACAGCAAAAATCAGCGTAATATTTGAAACTTTTCACAAAACACCTTTTCGCTGGACACAAAAAAACACCTTTTTTTTTTTTTTGCACTTTGACAACTAAGGTTGTTGGTTCGCTAAAACCATGGAAACTAGTTCTGTGAAAATTTGCAAATACGATACTGATTTTCGTTGTTTTATCATGACTTCAGTTTCTTCTAGTTGATTTCGCAAACATGACTGGAGTCCTGAGTAGAAACAGGGAGCTTACTAAAAGCTATGTTCGTGCGTGTGTAGAAAATACAACAAAGATAAGAAGGGTTAAAATTCACCTTTATTTGCTCATCGATTTTACAGACGTTCCTGCTCTTCGGGATACAAAGCCCAACCACTTGTGGCCTGAACGTAAAAGAATATAAGACTACTAAATAACTAAAATTTAAATAAGAGCTAACTTTTAATATTTCACACAGATGATAGCACTAAGACTGGCCTTTTAAATTACTACGTCTGTAGTACGTAAACTGCGGAAAACTACAATACGTCTTTAACTTTCAAGAGGATTAAACTTCAGTCGTTAAAGGCGGACAGTAACCGATGGCAAGCTCGCGTGAAGACTCGTAGCAAGAGGGCTCTCTCTCCTTTCTTCTACTCTCTTGGCAAAAAGCCACAACTTAAATACTTAAGCGTTAGCAAGTACAATTTGCATAAACATATAATCACGCGTTAATTCTGGCCGGAAGGGGAAAATAAGAGATGATAGTAAAGCTTTAAAATAAAATAAACGTTAGTGAACTTAAAATCCTTACAATTTGACTTCTAAATTAATATTTAGTCGGCGTGTTATTTTACCTTAATTTCTTGTGGAACCTTTTTTGAGGAAAATTTTCTAAAGGGAACAAGAAGGAAATGCATCTCCTAGATAGCCACTGTTACCGAGGATTGCACGAAGCTGAGTCCTCAATTGCCTGATGTTTTTTAAGCGAGAAAAGATCGCTGTGTACTTCGGGAGAACAGCGGGAAAAAATTACAAAAAGATTTGAAGAAGAATGTAAATGTTTTATTTCTTAAGACTTGAAGAATATGTTTTATTTTTTAATGCATTACATAAATCATATTTAACAGTTCAAATTTGTATTTTAAATTGCTAAAGTATGTTTTCTTTTCATATGTTGATAATGTTCACCGACTTATAATAAATATCCATAGTTTGGGAATCTTTTAATTAAAATCTTGAAACAGAATCTAATTGCTTGAATTTTGTTCTTTATTAAGGTGTTATAAAATTCTTTCAGAAACATTGCTTTGGATTTCAGTGACACTGGAACGGCATAAATTGGATTAATTTTGTATTGCAAATAACCTGTAAGTTTCAGGGACATTGGAACAATATACATCGGATTAATTTTACCTTACCAATTTTGTAATCTGCAAAGTTACAAAAGTACAAGTTTAATTATTTGAAGTTTGAAAGTTAATATATTTGCAAAGAAATACATGGAGAAAGAAAACCTTAAAAACTAAGGAATTTCAAAATTTATTTAAAAAAGAACTTAAGAAGCAAAATTGTGCCCTATCGCTGTCTAAGATTAAACTTAACTATCGTACTATTGCTGCTTTTACTTCTTTTTCATTTTATTTGCTTCTGAATTTTTGTCTCAGTTATTCTTATTTTTAAGTTATGTTCCGAATGGCTACTATTTTTTATTTTTGAATTTAATTATCTTTGCGTTGAGGAATTCTTTTCGTAATTTTGAAATAATTTCAGATTTAAATTCTGTCATTTCATCGAGATCTCTCTGTGAAATCAACAACAATTATCACTACTTTAACATGCTTTTTTTTAAAATAGTTAAATTTTATTAATTTAGAATTTAATAACATACAAACTACAGTTTTTGATTTCCACAACAGTACACCTTTACTATCTAAATATTCATCACATTTCCTAGGAGTTAATCTAATCATATATATTCTCTGTTAAAATTATATATTGTTGCGATGTACGGGTTCGTGGATTTGGAGTAATTGATGACGAACCGAAACACAATTTATTCGCCATTAGGCACTATTACACAGGACAGTTCGAAAGACACGTTTACACTCGTCGAAAAACTGCGACAAACACGCTGAAACACTCAGCAACTCAGCCTTTAGGTTATAACGGTGAAGACAGCTTCACGCAAAGCACTAATTCCCCCCACCCCGAACAGTGATCACTATTTTGTTTTTTTTCGACGTCGGCCACTCCTAAGGCGGAAGTGGTAGCCATTTTATTGTATAGGCACCTAATAGGCGGCCACCGTTACCTTCTATGAAGGGACAGACAGTTACAACCGTGCCTTCGTTTGGATTCGAACTAGGGCCCTTCGGTATCGTAGACAGCTCCGGTGGACGTCACAAAGCCATAAAGTATAGTTCCCGACTTTCTCGATCGCTCTCAAGCTAATCTCTGAACTCAAGGCACTACGTTTTACACACTACTATTGGGCAGGGTATATATAGCTTTAGCCTACCTTCAAGAATATTTCAGAAAAATCGCTAAGAATGTGTTCTAGAATGTTTTCGCTTCGTCTATGGCCTATCGCCAATTTTTTTTTGCGAAATATCACTAAATGGGCGATTTTGCAACAAATATGATAACCTATCACTTTCTGGTAGCCCTAAGCCCGCCGTTTAGCCAAAGAACCGCTGTGTAAAGAAGGAAAGGCTCTATAGACGTAATGTAAACCAGTTTGTCTTCAACGCCGCTAGAAAGAAAAGGGAACATTCGCCAAGGGATTTGGCGACGGAACCTGTTGAAGAGAATTTCCCCTCTGTGATGTACCGGTTCTTTGGTACCGGACCGGCCGAGATTTCCCCCTCCGCGACGTGTATAGGAAATTGAGGAACACAGGATAAGATGAATCGTTCTTTGACTTATCGGGATAATTTAAACTCGGATTTTCGTGCTCTTTTTTTTTTGCTCAAAATAAATAATCCATTAATTAATTTAGCGCGAAAAATATTTTCTTTACCTTTACAGTTTAAAGAAATTCAAAACGATATTCGCGTTAATAATATTTAACTAAACGCACTTAGATAATTTCATATAAGAAAATCTTTTATATTAATACAGATTATTTTATAAATTTATCAGTGTTTTTTAAATATACTGAAGGTGATTTTTTTTTCATGATTCGCACTGTTTCTTTAAAAAATTTTCTAGTTATAGAACATACCACATTACCTAATATTAAGTAAATAACAAACCTCCGAATTTTAGTTTAAATTAAGTATTGGTACGATTAAATATTACATATTCTAACATTCATAATATATTCTTTTGTTTAGCCATCTCACCGCATTTCGCAACGCTGTATATTCTGTCATTTTAAATTTATTGCTGTTGAAATCTACTGACAGTAATAAAGAAGGGAATTGTAAACTAGATAAAAATGAAAGGTTAGTATCTAGGGAGAAAAATTTATTTCGCATAAAAGTTTAAATTTTGTGAATTTTGTTCGACACTTTCCAGAACACAGAGTAAGAACAACAAAAATTATTTTTTAAACATGTTAGAAGTAATTACGTGAATTACAAAATGCGAAATTCTTATTAAACTGCTTCGTCATTTCCAGCCAATTATTACTGTCTCATTGCAGCTCTTAAATATTTCTGAATTCTAACATGCGGCTTCTAATAATATGAAGTTCCTGCTTTTACTTATCGTCTTAACTTCGCTAACATTACTGGAATATATAATCGTTTTAATCTATGCGTTTTTACCATATCTTCAACAAATTTTTCTTTTTCCGATTTTGGCACGATTTTACACTTGAAATCTACCGAGCCCCATGGCACTAGTTGCTTTGGAGAAGACTATGAGCCAGTGACGTCACAGCTCAAAGTTTTCTGGTCGAGATGAGCAAACCATTTTCCATTTAATCTTGTATGGGCTTGGCGGGTTAAATTTTTCTTGTGTAAAAATGACTAGTACTAGCCGTAACTTTTGTTAGTGTCCTTCTTCTTCCTACCTAAAAGAACATTACAATACTTACACATAATGGTAAACGTGTCCTCAGTTATTTTACTAAATATCTCCTATCATGGCTGATACAAATTTACAGTCACTAAATTCAACTATACACTTAGGAAACAAAACAAACGAAACGGTCGCTTATTTCACAGTTTGTGACACTTCTGAATTGGTTCATTGATATGACCACCGCCAGGCGAGTGAGTAGGTTCCTCTATACTATCACAGGGGATTCAGGTATTGTTGAATCTAGCCAATTATTAAGTTTCCTTTACAGTTTTGAGGGGGAACACCCGTGGCGCGATCCGAATGTCTCCTAACCCTACCACCAATGACTCGAGAGGACGTTCCGCTAGCCGTGTATTTTGAACGTTTCCTTGGTGCACATATAATATACGTTTACAAACATCCATGCTTTCTCCGGAATTTAAACTTGGGGGACGCGTAATGGCAAACAGCACATTGAGTTGATCGATGTTAGTTAACGAATTGCGCTTACTGCACATGCTGAATAGTGTACAGTTGGCGTGGGAGAAAATACTGGCGAATAAAAATAAACAACCCTACACAAGCCTGTTCGTCATGTAGGCCTTAGCGACTCTTTACGATTGGAATACTATGGAGACTTTTTTTTGTACTTATTGCATTTGCTTCCGTTTCATTTCATTTTGATCTATTTTGTTCATAAACATTACATTTAATATCAGTTATTTGCAATAATTTCTTTGGCTTTAATTCAGTAATTTAAACTAGATACATTCCTTAAGTTGTTAAAGTATTTATGAATGAAAAGCATGGTAAATAATCGATTGCTTTTTTTCCTCAGAAGTACAATCAATAAACAACATAATGTAATCTTTCCTGTTTTGTAATCCTTCTTGAACGAAAATTTGGGGAGTTTACAATTGATATTTACAGCTAAGTAATGGAGCAACGTACAATCTAAAAAGTTTTAAAACCCCGAACTGTTTACGTCCAGATAACACAACATCAACAATATACCATATTTATCTTCTTTTAAAATTACGCCAAAGTTGTAATAGCGCCAGATTCTCTTCTGGGCTTGCGCAGTGTGCGTAATTCGTTTAACATTGTTCAACTGAATGTGCGGTCTGCCATTACGCCTAGAACCGTCTGGGCGGAATAGCTACTCGCAAGGGGGTTGATAGGCGATAGGTAGTACGTGTAAAAGGCTGACAGAGATTCCGAAAAACATGCGGCTGGTTGGTAGATGGCGAGTGTTACTCGAATTAAAGTAAATGCCCACTTTCTACTAATTTTCATTCAAAAAAGTTCATAAGCAATATTTCGCACTTAATATCTAACACAGCTAAATTTCTCGTTTATCTGCGTCTATATCGCAAATGCGTATGTCCACGCAGGATAAAATATGATACTCTTAATATGTGGTTTTAAATATTATAAAATTTGAAACGTAAGAATCAATGAAAAGGTGTCTAAGGCGGCCTTTGCGTCTTCCTGCAAGGCGTTCTGCATAAGCGCTTACTTCACAAAATAAACTGTTGACAGTTGAGATCAGAGTTGATTTTAGATGAACATGTTCAAAACCATAAAAGTTTGAAAACATCATGTTTATGAAAATGAAGAAAAAACTTCTGTTGATATTAACGCATGAACAAATTTGCTTTTGTTAGGAAAACAAGACATTTTTTATTTTCTCACAAGAAAAAGTTTAGTCTAGATACGATTTAGGTGGCTTTCATTCAGACTGTCAGGATCTGAGATTCATTCAAGCATATGTAATGAATGAACTATCTCAGGTGCAATGATTCAGGAATGATATAAGTTAGTTCTTATGTGCTATTATCATTTTTTGTTTTCACAATAATGAATATATTTATATAGAACACATTGTTTCATGTAAAGCAGTCTTTTGCAGAGAAAAAATATATACCAGGATGTTAATGCCCCATTCACAAACCCGAAACATTAAGTAAGGCCTACGATTGGCCTATTGGATAAAAATGCCAAACAGTAGTAATTCAGCCTGCGTTTCAATATCGGCTAACAGGGTTGCTGCATGGGAATTTTTTGATTTTTAACAAGGTCAGTAGATAAACAAGGTTAGACTCTTTCCAATGCTCGAGTTCAATGACATCACTTCACTTGCAGAAGTGGAAGAAACCAAGATACAACTGCATTTATTTCCCCATGGCAGTAGTTGCTTTGGAGAAGACTATGAGCCAGTGACGTCACAGCTCAATGCTTTCTGGTCGAGACGAGCAAACCTTGTAGTATAGCAACTCTAGTTTCCCTACGTTTCCCCCCCCCGGGGTCGACGTAGAGAACTCTGCGAAGCTACTGGCTAGGATCTGTACCTAGGCAGTCTCGGCCACGGGGTATACAAATTATGAACTTCTGGGGGAGCCGGAAAGGTCACTTATTAGCCGGCCCGGGGTCCGGCATGTCTTAGAACAGAGTGGTGCTAGTAGCTCGGGAGTGGTACCCTGGGTATGCTGGGTAATGGCTCTCTGCGACGGCTAGCCCGAGCGACTGGTAGGTAGCAAATAACGATCAGTGACGCCCCAAAATGGGTGCGTTGCGCCTACCTCTCCAAGGTTCCGGGAAAGGGGTTGAACCCCGGCCCCGGTCCCGCGGGTGGGGGGGAGAAGGACCCATAGTGTGGTTAAGCCCACAGAATGGGGAATTCCAAGAGCGTGATTCCCTGCGTGTAACAGCTAGTTTCCCTCAGGAAATCCTTCACAAAGGCATCCATCCTAGAAGGAAAATAGTCCTCGTGTACTTTGCATTAAACAATTAATCCACCAACCTTTACGTAAAATAAACAAGTAACATTTCCTTGTGTCTTAGGACAGTGTTTCTCGAATTTGTTTCGAGCCTGAACTACTTTTATAGATTAGGATGTTCTGCGGATCACCATACTCTTGCCTCTTCGAAAACAATTATTTTAATATATGTTATTACCAATACATTTATATTTTAAAAATACTTGTAGTAGTTGCTTTGGAGTGTGAATAATCTTTGCCTTATTTACGAAAGTTTAATAACTGTTGGTACTCACGATAACGAAATGGATAAGCCTGCCGATTCTTTTAGACCTGTTCTGTGTTTGAATGCATGCAGGTAAGAAGCAGCTGGTTGATAATTAAATCACTCTTTTGTTGCTAAGAATGGGAAATCCGTGAGTGGCATAACCTGTAATAAATTTCATAAAATCTCGATCTTGGAAGGAAAGTGATAAAGAATTGTCATGTGTAATTTCCAAATCCTGAGAATTTTCAACTACAGTGAGGTATGAATTTTACTTTTTTGTCTTTTTTGAAATCTAGGACAACTCCAAGGGTAGACTTCAGTAACGATTTGGGGTTCGTGGACTATAGATTGAGAAACGCCGTATTAAGGAATGACGGACATCAGTCTACCATCCCCGACTAAAATGGTCCTATTTTGTCATTCATTTATGATGGCACTAAATAAAAGTCCTCCTCCATGAAGGCATTCCTTCCCTTAGCTATATAAGCAATCGAATGCTTTGCCAAAATCAGTCAAAGAAATAAGTAAGTAAACAATTCAAAATGGTTGTTTTATTAGATAAATACTGAAGCTTTGGCCTTCAGAGTTCTCTGAGTTGAGAATGAGATGAGCTGAGTTTAATTGTGTCAACAGCACGGCTGAAAGTTGCGATAGATAAAGCACAGGAAGGCATTTTCTGTAAAACTTGGAATTTTAATCGAAGCCACAGCTCATTTTTAAAGTTACATAAAAACCGAGATCGCGTATTAACTTGATAACTCAGTCTTTCTAATTCATATTAATTTAGAAAGCATCTTATACTTTTCCCTTCATATATATTTTTTTATCTTTCCATGTGACCTAATGAAATGCAATTGAAAACGTATGAATGTTGTGAAATATCAGGTTCGCGTAATATTATTGCTATTTTATTTATTTATTTTTTTCTCTTATAGTCATTCTTTCTTATAACTCGATTCAAATTTCCAAGTGCTTCGTAATTCTGTCTCATATTCTATTAAATAGTGAGTCATAATCTCTCAAAGCTGGAAGCATAATGCGACCTGTGCGTTGTGCAACTCGGCTGTTATTTAATACTCGACACAGCAGTTCAGTCATAGGGTACTCTAATTATTAATTTTATTAAAATTGTATTCTACTTTCTAGCTGACAGTCTTTTCAAAATGGGATGAGTAAGCTGGAAATTTATTCTAAGCGTTCCCCCCACCATCGGCATTATGCTAGAACCACGAATATGTAAAATCCTTCTTTCACTAACTCAGTATTTCAAACATTCAAATTAACGTAGGTTTGACACTTCGTGCAAAAATTACAGACATAAATTTTACAGCATAATTCTTACACTTACATCTCAGTAGACATACATACCTCTCTTTCGGTTTGGGGGGGGCGAAATTAGAAATTGCAGTTACGCAGGGAGGGGGCAAGCAAAAGGTGCAGAATCAAGATTTTAACTTAATGCAGGAGGTTTTCAAATTTGGGCGAAAGTAAAATTAAAAAAAAATAATTATAAAGGAAGCAATATTTCACACTTAAGAAAAAAATAATTTTTTATATATATATATATATATGAAATATATTTTATATATATATATATAAAAGAAGGAAGAAGAAGGAGAAAAATCTGAAAGTTTTCAGATTTTACATTACACCCATGGAGGCGTTTTTCTAACGCTTTTTGTGCTACCTTTATTTATCAAACATCATGTTCTTCGCTCTTAAACCATAAAATTCATTTCAACAGAAATATTGCAAAATAATAATTTTAAAATGAGCATATATTTAGAATTTCCGATACACAGTGTCGCGCGCTGGAGACAAAAAATGTTCTTCTCCCCCCCGTACGGTATTGCTATTGCTCGCTTTGAAACTGTTGTGTTTGTTAATCAAAAATTCGTTAAGTGTTACAAAATATAAAATCCATAATAAAACAAATTCCAAATTTCAGATTATGGTTTCAGATGCCTATATTCGGCGGAAGATTACGTTA
Organism: Stegodyphus mimosarum; assembly: GCA_000611955.2. Taxonomy (NCBI): domain Eukaryota; kingdom Metazoa; phylum Arthropoda; class Arachnida; order Araneae; family Eresidae; genus Stegodyphus; species Stegodyphus mimosarum. The sequence continues at coordinate 33,036 of KK118201.1, read as the reverse complement.
TTCAAAATTTGATGGTTCTAGGTACCGTCGTTTTATCACAATGCGAGAAACATACATACATTTTAGCAGATTCTTCATTATTTAATTTCTTTAAATATAATAGAGGGCTGTAATATTTGATGGCAACAGTTTGAAAAGTGAACCGACATTTAATGTTTTCAACGCAAAATGCCCAAAACGAAATTAATAGCCCTTCTGGGCTAACGCCCTTTGGGCTAAAAAAACCCTGAAAGCTTTGAGATTTTATATTACGCCCAAAGAGGCGTTTTCTTAAGGTTTTGTCTGTTACCTTTATTTGTTAAATATCACGTTCTTCGTACTTAATTGCCATTCCTCGCTTTGCAATCGTTACGCTTGTTAATCAAAAATTCGTTAAAGTTTTATAAAATAGGAAATAGATAATAAAACAAATTCCAAATTCGGGCTTCTAGATGCCCATATTCGAGTAGAGGACTACGAAATTCAAAATTTGATGTCTTTGGGTGTACTTCAACCGTCTCAAACGCAACCATGGCTGGCAAAACACATAAACTCGTCCAAAAGTGCGTTATTAGTTGCTGCGACGTAAAAAGTCACGTGAAAGTCTTCTCTTCTCCGGAAAGAGATATGCTGGAGGGAAAGAAAGTCCCCATCCTTCCACCCTATTTTGAGAATAATTCTATCCGAATGGCGGGCGCATGCGTGTTTGCGCTCATGGTCGCGGATGATGCGGTCGAACTATACCGTTGTTTTTTTTTCACAGTACGAGAAACATACATACATTCATGCAAATTCTTCATTATTTAATTTCTTAAATGCAGGGCTCTAATATTTTTTGGCAACAATTTGAAAAGTGAAACACCATTTATAGTGAACCAACGTAAAATGCCGAAACGAAATTAATAGCCCTTCTAGGCAAATTGCCCCTTTGGGTTAAAAAAAAAAGTTGGAAATTGCAGTTACGCAGGGGAAAAAGTGCAGAATCAAGATTTTAATTTAGTGCTGGAGGTTTTTAAATGTAGGTTACAGTAGTTCTCTAGGAAAAATGATTTTTTATTCCATTGAATTATAAAAAAAAATATATATGGTAATATTTGCTTTCTGCCAAATTGAGCGCATTTAATTCTTCTTCATTCTTATTCTATTTTCACCAACAGAATGATCCACATTCTAACTCAAACAATTGCCCAAATTTCTTTTCCATTGGCAGAAAGTACCACTAAGTGCTTTGTATATTTATCGATGAATGCTTTTACATAATGTACAGGAAACAGAGTTGCGAGTTTACCCTAGGATTTATTTTGTTTTCTCTAGCACACGGTACAGTTTCAGACTGTATCTTCTTTTTTTTTCTCTCTTTCCTTCGATAAATAAATACGTAAATAAAACTTTCTTTGTATAGATCACTACGCAAAAGTGGCTACTTAAAGAAACCAAATCTGTGAAGAGGCAAACCACTCGAATCCAAAATAAGGCTTCCGCTGGTGAAGATGATTGTCAAAAGGTTGTTGAGCCTATGGAAGATACGCTTAGTCCTACTCATGAACCAAAGCTCCTGCCCTTGAAAAGAAGGTTTGATCCTGGATACTTGTTCTTAGTATTTGCGAATGCAATAAGTATATTAGAATCTATACATCTGTTTGTATTTTATGGGCGTTTGTTATCAGAGAAATGACAGTCCTATATATGCATTTTCTAGTGTCTCATTAAGGGATCCATTTAATAAAACACCTATTCTTCTTGGGCTCTTTAATGTGAAATATGAGAACATGAAAATTAAGCCTCCACTGAAGCTTTGCTAAAGAAATAAATCTTAAGAAACAAGAAATTTTATATTTTCTTTTTACTTCCTCTTGCGAAGTAAAAAGGAACTATTGTGCTCGCGAAAAATTTCGGTTACCATATTTCCAACAAAATATCTATTATTTTGACCGCTATCAAATGCAATTTAACGATGATTTTGCGCTACATCCGTACGTAAGGAAGAATAAAGAACTTTTTTCCACCAAAAAAAAATTATAAAAATTATTTAAATTGGATTCTGAAGAGATTTTTTCGGGGCGTCTCTGGTACGCACGTACGTATGTATGTATCTCGAATAACTCAAAATTTAGTAGCCTCAGAACGTTGAACGAACACACACACATCACGCACGCACGCACACACGCACGCACATACACACACACACACACACACACGCACGCACGCACCCACGCACACACGCACACACGCGCACACACACACACACACACATATTCACTTTGTTACTCGGCTCACTGAGCTCAGTTTCTTTATCCTTATATGTTTATAAATTGTGCATTTTATGCTTTAAGAATAATTGAATTATGTTATTCTTATCTTCGGTTAAGGTTTTTATGCCTTTAGTTAACCTGCATGCAATAATTGTAGAATTATCAACAATTTAAAAGGTGTTTAAGTGCGGCTAAGCCTAATTTATTTTTAACATAGCTGCCATATTTGTTTACATTTGAAACTTAGCAAAATAATGGGTTTGTTGCCAGTCTAGAGAAACTAAGCTTCGCAACAACAAAGATAACGCCTTCTTTTATTATTGCGAATTACATCATGCTTAATCGATTCTGGAATTTATTCGAGGAAATAAGTCTTAAAGATCTACTTCGTAATTTTTAATACAGATATTTTGAGTTTTTAATGTATGTTTGCTTTGTCGCGAAGTGATAACTGAATTCATTCAATGAGAAATACCGAATCGTCTGTGAAAAACTGTTTCTTTTTTTGTTTGTTTAATTTCTTATGCATCGTTTTAGATTTAATAAAGTATTTGAATAAAACATATGGCAACGATTAGATAATTCTTCAGATGATATAACTTTTTGTGCATTCTGAGTTATAAAATGAATGAGAAGTGAACCTAGGGCCAGAGTGTCGCTATGGTAAACAAATACAGTGAATTTTAAAGAGTGCATTTATTCTATTGTGGTTTATGCGCTATCGACGAAATAGATTTAATTCAACGCAATAAGTTTAAATGAAATGCAGGAAAAAATGCGTATAATTGAATATTCCGTACGTCATGCTATGTATCCATGAGATTTTTTGAATAAGAAAGATCTCAATACCTCATTTTAAAATTAATTTTAACAGTAAGAAGAGTTCAATATCTCTTATAGTTATTGTATGAGCCAAAGACATGACCTTTAGTTTTAATGGTAGAAAAGAAGTAAATTAGATGGATCGCATCCCTTTATCAAAGATAGAGCTTCTCTCAGAAAATGAAATTTGGTTAATGATTCGGAGAAAACTTCATTGGTAAAATGAAATCTGAAAATTACTTATTGTATGAACAATACGTACTTATCATTATATATTACATTTCCGGTTAGAATGATATAAAGGACGAGATGTGCTCAATATGGTATTTTCTCCCTCCTTTCTGCATGCCTGCTTGGTAGCACTGGAAGCTACCTCGATATATCATGTTCTTTCGCATTTAATTGCCGTTGCTCGGTTTGAAATCGTTGAGTTGATAAGGTTTATTATACGTTTACTAACAGTTATTTTACGTTTTGTATCTTTCCTATCTTATTCTAATTTCAGCTTACAATTTCCTGATAGAATGTAAATTCAGAAACGCAGATAATGCAAATGAGAAAGAGTACTATTTAAGTCGTGACTTAACCCACTTCAGGAGAGAGAGTCTGATTCCCTGACTAGCTCACGTTTGCCTTCTGGCTACGTCTCTCTTAGCTATTATTACGCTCGACCTTACCTTAGGCCCTTGTTAGGCTTCGCCGATTTAATTAATACTTAGGGGCCAACTAGTTAGATTCTGATAGCTTCGGCTATATCCTTTAAGAGCTTTAATTAAGCTAATTTTAGTTCAAATTATTAGTATTTTAAGTTCAAGCCCGAGTGGCGGCTTTATGTAAAGTTCCAAGTCGGAACTGACTTGTAAATATACCGAATAATAAAGGGTTTTAAACCGTTCTCAAGTCTCACGTGTTCTGTTCACACTTAAGCGATTATTCGCTTATTAAGTGCTCGTGGGGTTCGGAGTTAGAACACTTTAGATTTAAAGAGAAAACCTCACAAGTTTGTTAATCGAAAATTCTTTAAAGTTTTACAAAATATGAAATAGATAATAAAAGAAATTCGAAATTCCAAATTTGGGCTTTCAGATGCCCATATTTAAGTGGAGGATTACATTATTCAAAATATGATGTCTCTAGGTACCGTTATTTTTTCATAGTGCGAAAAACATAAATGCATTCAGGCAGATTCTTCTTTATTTAATTCCTTTAATGCATGGCTCTAATATTTGGTGGCAATAATTTGAAAAGTAAAACGCCGTGTACAGTGAACCAACGTAAAATGCCAAAACGAAATTAATAGCCCTTCTGGGAAAACTGCCTACGCGTACTCAGGAGGTCCGGAGCTCGAATCCAGGAGACGGCAATGCGGATTTTTTCAGTTTCCTCGAAAAATTCCAAATGACTTGTACAACTCATTACTATGATTCAATATGCTGTGAGGAAGAAATTACGTTATTAGTTCTGTTAGTCATGCGAAGAATTATGAGTACTGCTCGCATAGATATGGTTCAGTAATTAGTTTTTGTTACATTTATTGATTTTAATCCTCTGTGGCAGGAAATATTATTTTCTTGTTCAAGGAAATTTCAGGTTGGACAACAACTTATGAGATATCTGGCAGTCTCTTAATAACAACATTTATAAGGTGTTTCTCTCGTCTTCTTAGCATGCCTTCGTGGTGTAGCGGTCACCACGCTCGGCGCGTATTCGAGAGGTTCGTTGTTCGAGTCCGGGCGAGAGCATTGCTCATTTTTAATCTCTCCTGCTCCTAAATACCTAATGTCTCTAGACATTATAAGTAATCATGTTGATTAGGAGATATGCTTACGGAGTTAGATTCACAGGAAGTATGACTAGCAATCATAATAATGTAGCCTTATAGTATAAGAAGGCATTATACCTATTCACTTTAGTTTTCAGGGTGCAGCTCCAGTTCCAAGAAATGATGCAAGTGATAGGAAAATAGAACCAACAAAAGACGCTAGAGCATTTAATTTTATAAAATCAAGCAGCATCTTTAGGATTATTTTCAGTCTTACATTAGATATACATAACGAGCATAAACGCTTTTCTTCAATAAGTAAGGCGATTTTTAGTAGTTTTACTAAGTAAGGCGTGTAATTCCTTTATTATGGAAGGGTACAAAACATTTTCCCTTTTAACATTAGCAAGTAGAATTTAGAGAATAATATACACATGAGAAGATTTTACGCAAGCTAATTTCTTGGTTGCATATCTTCGAGCAGCTGAGTAGCAGGATTAATGAAATTTAATTAATTTCTTCTTCATAATAAAATAAACGATTTGGAAAGGATAGTTGGATGTGCTGTACGAGGTTACTAGCCATGTATTAGAGTAAAAAATTATTTTTATTGTTTGAACAAGGTATAAGGTATTTCTCCCACCCTTTTAGCATGCCTTCTTGGTGTAGCGGTCAGCACGCTAGGCGCGTATTTGAGAGGTCCGTGGTTTGAGTCCCGGCGAGGGCATTGCTTATTTTTCCCCTCTCCTGCTTTTCAAAAAATCCTAATGTCTCTGCAAAGGAAAATTTTTATTTCGATGTAAGATTCCAGCTAAATTAAAGTTATTTTGTTGGCTGGATTTTTAGTTGAACTTTAAAGCTGCTATTCGCAAGTTCAACTGTATCATAAACAGTACATGGAAAGGGGGGAAAATACCCTTTTATTCAACTCAAGAAAAGTATTTACAGTCGGCGGTCCTGGCAGACTTTAAATTATTCGAACTTATGCCTTATAAATGAATGTTAAAATTTTTATATTTACATTTAACTGAATTCTTATCAAGATGTATATCATTGTCTACAAGTAGTGTGCTTTCACCTTATGTAATAGAATACTCTGATTAATTGTAATACCAAACCACAATGATGTTTCTACATTGAAAACATGTTCTTTCTTCAAGAGCCTTGTATGCTCATGTCGTTTCACTAGTGGTATCATCTCATTCTTAATTTCAACATGTATTTTATGTAACCAGAAGTATATCGGGAATTGAAATGTGCATTTTTATTGTCTACGGTAATGTGCATTTTTATTGTCTATAATAATGTGCATTTATATTACATAGCACATACCCTGTCTCCACTTTATGTATTACATTACTCTGTTTATTAGTAGTACAACACCTTAATAATGTCTCTTTGCTGAAAGATTGTACTTCTTCAAGAGCCTTGTTTGCTCATGTTTTTATTATTATTATTATTTATTAGTAATACAATAATGCTGTCTGTACTGTCATCTCAGCCCCTGGCTGGGGTTTGGCCTGAAGTAGATCCACTCCGATGAGTAGGTGGAAATCTCGTATGGAGAATAACCTTGGTCGGGAGCCTGCTCAGCGGCGAGTAGTAATAGTAATCGGCAGTCCTGGTGCTTACAACTCTACGCCAATACTTTTGGCTGCAGCTCGAAACAGAAATATAAAATTAAAAACTAAGCCTGAGTGAAATAATTGGCCGAAGCTGCATGGAGATATTCAAATCGTAGTTAGCTCTTGGTCTTACTACCGACGTTGATTAACTGGCAATTAATATGCACAGCCGTAAAATAGCAGGCTTAAATCGCAAAAGAACAACGTAGCCGAAAGGTAGAGCCCACCCTGCCTGAAAAAACTCGACATCAGCTGAAATAGTATCTTTCTACACTATTTTGCATAACGCGCAAAACTTAAATCTCATTCTGGCAAGAAAACGTGTGTTGAAAACAAGAGCAATAGGAAAGGTTGCTTCAAAATAAAATTAACTGTTAAATAACTTAAATAACTCCGTATATGGTTATGGAAAAGGCTGGTGTGGCTGGTAAGGTATCGTTGGTTAACAAAAGAATTTAAGAACGAACACTGCCATTTTTGCGTTCTAAAAGAATATTGCAGAAGAAAATGATTTCAATTTTTACATGTTCCTTGAACTGTCAATAATGTAGGAAAACATTAAAGACTTCAGTAGGCATGTCTTCGAAAATTAGAATACATTTTTTAATATATGTTTTCCAGCTGAGATTTGAATGCAAGACCTTTATTTCTAAGCTTAAATACTCCAGTTTATCAAACCTTTTTCGCAAAGAGAAAAAGGAAAGAAATTATTGAACTGTCCAGTGGGAAATCTTCAATTCTAGTTTCAAGCAATATCATTCGTTGAGAGACAATTTCTTCAGATCATTGATAGTACCATTAACCCCCTGACCGGTCCAGGTTTTCGCAAAGAAAGCAAAAATTTCCCAAAACTACTACGAGAAAGAATTATTTTCTTGATTTTAGCGTCAAAATGCCCTTGGTACTTTATACCTGGATTAATATACTTCTAACGTTGTTGTAACTCCTGAAGAGAAGGAACACAGAAGATTCTTATGGTCTGAAACTAAATATTTTATTTCGTACTAAGACACTTCTACAAACTTAGAAGTTTTAGACAAGTTACAAAGCATTTTTCTCTAGATTACAACACATCTCTTTATGGATACATACAAAATGAAAACCCAATTCTGAAACCGATGACAGTGATTATGGATATGCAACATCCTCCCACTTTTTGTCTTGTATATCTCGATATTACAAGACAAAACTGATGTATTCCTTAAAAAATTGTAATCTAACATAGTCATTTTTGTCAATGTTCATAAAGGTAAAATACTCATAAATTTAGCCTTTTTGGTTGCTTTACCTGTCGTTCACTTAGAGTACATATTATTTCAGGACTTGAAGTAGTTCTGTCACTGCATAATGTCAAGTCTGAAGGATGCGGTTTTCAATCATCACGACTGGCTAACGAATCTCCTCCTTTCTTTTGAGGGCGTAATCTGGGCGCTGGGCTTTCAATATGTCCTGAAGGGTTAAATCTGACGATCAGATCATCCGACGATCATGACGATCAGATCCCTAAAGGATATAACCGTGGAAGATAACGGATAATTTCTACATTTGTCAATTTCAGTCGAGCTACTCGCTGTTTCTCATCTCGTCCTGAAAATAGTTCCGTCACTCTAGCTAAAGGCCAGTTAATTTTTTTGGAGCTATCAGATCCCACAGGCACAACATGTCCCACTTGAATATTATCTTTTGCCTTAATAGTCGGATTCCTTACAAGCTCAGATAGATATTCTCTTTGGAATGTCTTTTGAAAACAATCTCGAACACTTTGAAAATATCGTCTCCTTTTCTTCAAATGACTTCCATCGATTGTGTCAGAATCAAGATTATCACAATTAGTAGAATTTGCAATTTCACGTGGTAAATGTGCCAGTGTTAACGGTACTGGTTCCTCTGGATTCTCCAACAAGTAAGTTAATATTATCTTATTAATTGTATTTTTACAATCACATAAAATCGTTGACATTTCCTCATAATTTAGTAACTAGTTCTGCCAACAATTCTTTCCAGCAGATTTTTCATACTGCGTATCATATGCTTCCACCATCCACCTTACCACTGTAACAGCTTTAGATATTGTTGCAATAATAATCTTAATTATTTTAATTTAAATCCAACCTGTTTACCCTTGGCTGAAGTCGAACTAAACTGCGATCTCGGACATGTAATAACCAAGGCTGCCATTATTGGAAACAAACTCGACAAAGGAAGGTATTTATTAGGCATTATTTTAATTATTTAGTCTTAATTATTCTAATCTCTCCCCCAACGGAGAAACTTTTCCGAAGGAAAAGTTCTTGAACGCGACTTTTTAGATGACTTTTCATATTTTCTTCGACTTTTTCCATGCGACCTTGATCGTGAACGGAAAACTAACTTGGATGGTGTTACAGATCGGCTGGGTGACCTCGCCTTTACTCTTTTATCTCTGCTTACACTTCTACTTTTATGGCGATAGCCAGAAGAACTCCTTCTGTGACGATCATGGCTCCTAGATCGACTATGTGAGATACTCCTCTTGTGACGGTGTAATCTTGACCTAGACCTTGTACGAGAACGATGTCTAGAACGAGGATAGTATCTATCTCTTTCAAGTTCAGGACAATCACGAGCCCAATGTCCTGTCCGTCTACAGCGATAACATTCTTCACTATTCTGACGTGATGATCGTCCATAACTCTCTCTTCTATAACTTGAACTTCGCTGATATTTAGAACCATCCCCTGAGCGATAGGATGGCCCTCTAGCTCATTCCCCAACAATGCTCTGGCCTCGAATTTCTCGTCCATTTTCATACTTTATAGCATCCTCTGCATCTCGTCTATCATCATAATCAACAAATGCATATGCCATGCCAGTCCTTCCAGAACCTCTTCTTCCTGATGTTCCATACATTCCGTATTTGACATTGCATCTTAGAAGCCGGCCGTATTTTTCAAAAACTTGTTCCGCATCTCTTTTCGTTTGAGCTCTAGTAGTCACTGTATTAACCTGGTGAGAGTGATTTTCAGGTTCTTTTTTTTCATTCAGTAGTGCAGCAGTTCGGTTGCCTAATAAATACCTTCCTTTGTCGAGTTTGTTTCCAATAATGGCAGCCTTGGTTATTACATGTCCGAGATCGCAGTTTAGTTCGACTTCAGCCAAGGGTAAACAGGTTGGATTTAAATCTAATGGTTGTTGCACCCACACTTTTTCACCTGTCAGCATTTCTGGCGTGATGTATTTACGACAAACTATATCAATACTAGCACCTGAATCTCTTAATATAGGAATTTTGTAGCCATTTACGTATCCAATACTAGTATAAGGTAACAGAAATTCATCGTCCGGTCTTGAACTAATTCTGTTTAGATTAGCAGAAGATTCAGTACTATTCTTAAGTTTTGGACACTGAGGTCTTAGATGCTGATAGGACCCACAGTGGTAACATTGCAGTGACTTTCGTTTTTCATATTTATCATCTGGACGTGGACTACTAGGTTGATAGATCTTGCTTCCCGAATTAAACTTTGAAGGCCATTTATTTTCAGCATTATTTTTATCATCGGAATTTGTTTTACTTTGAGTTTTTGGATTGTATTTCCCTTTCCGCCGATCGGCTGCAAGATTTTTTTGGAAGTTTCCACGGACGTTTTCGTAGGCATCAAGTTTTTCGGCTAATTTCTTGGACGAAATCATTTCTACCCATTCGTCAAGAAAATGATCTCGAATTTCAGGAGGGACTCGACGCTTAAGCTGATCAATCACCATCAAGTCCAACAACTGTTCAAAACTCTCAACTCCCAAACCAGTTACCCATTCCTTGCAATAATTTTCTAATTCATAGCTGAAATCCACCCATGTTGATTCGGTACTTTTTTGATGCTTCATGAATTTCTGCCTAAACCTTTCAGGACTTAATTTAAAACGCTTTAGCAATAAAGTCTTCACATGTTCATAATCTTTAGCTTTATCAGAGGGTTCTCTAGCTATTATTTGTGTTACTTCGTAAGGAAGTAGTCCTAGCAAATGAGATACAAATTCTTCTTTATCAATTTGAGCCCATTCTGCTTGCCTTTCAAACAGTGATAAATATAGACTGATATCTCCTTCTTTGTCGTCAAATTTCTGCATCAGATGTCGCAATTCCGTTTTCGCCCGGACCTGTCCGGTGGTTTGAGACTTTATCTCAGCTTCAAGTTTTAATCTCTCTAAATCATATTGTTCTTTCCTTCTTCGTTCCTCTACTTCTTCCTGTCTCCTACGTTCCTCTACTTCTTCCTGTCTCCTACGTTCCTGTACTTCTTCCTGTCTCCTACGTTCCTCTACTTCTTCCTGTCTTCTACGTTCCTCTACTTCCTGTCTCCTACGTTCCTCTTCCTGTCTCCTACGTTCCTCTTCCTGTCTCCTACGTTCCTCTTCCTGTCTCCTACGTTCCTCTCTTTCTTCCCTCTCTTTTCGGTCCTCTATTATCGTGTTTAAGACTTCTTTGACGAATACTTCGTCATAATCTCTGCTCTCAATAATTTTCTGTTTCAGATCAACTATTTTCAAATCAGCAGTCACCTGAACACCTAGTTCAGTTGCGAGATTCTGCAAATCCTCCTTACGAGCTCTTCCTAAGAAAGACATTTTTTTCTACTTCTTAAGTTTACGAACACCCTGTTCTTTACGCTTCCTCAAAATAGCTCAACTTAATTGCAATAAATAAATAAAGTGCTCTGGCAACAAGGAATTAAATGCACTTGTTTAAATGCTCAGAATAAGCAATACCACATTTATTCCGAACAACCTATGACTGTTACCATCAGTTGATATGCAGTGATGCACCATAAAATAACATACAATAATTTACGACTCAAATATATATGTAAAAATGCAAGATAAACTTGAGTATTAAAGTTCAATGATGAACACTTCAAACTATCGAAGTCCAATGATGGACACTTCAAACTAAGTCCAATGATGGACACTTCAGACTAAGTCCGATGATGGACACTTCAAACTAAGTCCAATGATGGACACTTCAAACTAAGTCCAATGATGGACACTTCAAACTAAGTCCAATGATGGACACTTCAAACTAAGTCCGATGATGGACACTTCAAACTAAGTAAGGAATAGTAAACTGAGTTTAGAACACAGAAAACTTTTGCACAGTTATACTAAAATTTGCAACGATGCAAAACACATTTTCGTATGCTTTTCTGCAGTGTTTAAAATCAAAATTCGTTCAAATAACTTTATAATATCGTTTGAAATTGGGAATAAAGAAATGCTATACCTTGCTTTCCAGGAGATGTGCTTTCATTTCAAAAGCACGCACGATTATTCTATCTCGTCGGTGCCTCCAAAAATAATTAAGACTGTAATGCTTGTTTCGTAATTAAAGCAAACTCCATTGGAACACAGCAAACTTTATTTAATAGATCAATTTCATAACTGCAACATATAAGTCGAAGAAAAGGTAACATCAAAAATTAAAAGCCAAAACGTATTCTATCTCTTTTTTTTAAAATAATTTTCTTACTTCGTGCGAGAACCGCACGCAGCTCTCGTGTTGGCGTTTCAAACATTGCCATTTATTAACATATAGATTTCAATTTCAACTATTTCAAAAGTTTAAGATTATTATTGCAACAATATCTAAAGCTGTTACACCACGATTATCCTGGTGGTTTAAAATTCCATTTTATCTTCTACTCAACAGAAGGAATAGAGAAGATTCTTATAGTCGTAAACTATTCTTACAGTCGTAAATATTTTATTTTGTACTAAGACACTTTTATTAACTTAGAAGTTTTAGAAAAGTTACTCACAAAACATTTTTCTGTAGATTTTAAAGCATCTCTCTGTTACGGATGCGCAAATTCTAAAAGTGATAAACGTGAATATCGATATGCAACAAACATATTGCTTTAATTTATTGGACATATTTTAAGATGCACGCATATATTCATTTTCACAGACACCACAAAAAGATTCTAGACCGTATATATACAACTTTGCTGACTAGCGTGTTAGAGGTGTGGTATTCTCAACGAAATACCTACGTAATAAAAATTTCTCCCCAATGGTATACCTAAAATATTTATAAAGTAAATTCAAATCTGGACTTTTATCTGAAAATTTTAATTGCACAAGCATATATCAGAAAGCATATATTAATATTTATAGCTAGGTCAAGCTATAAAGACTTGCCCCTGCTACTGAAAAACTTTGAGAACACATCTTAGCTCTAGAATTACAGCTAGAAGTTTTAATTAAAAAGACTTGTATTTGTTTTTTTATACCAAAATTTAAAGAAAACATATGCAGTATTTCTACGGACATTTTAAGATGCATTTTTAAAACTGATCTTAACAGCTCTTTAAATAGCTGCGTCAGATTTAAAATATTTTACTACAAATGTGTTTTTTCAGTAGATCAAAAACAGCTTCCATGTTACCATTAAAATTTCTTAAAAATCTGATGTTTTTTCAGTAGAGCAGAAACAGCTGCCATGTTACCACTGAAATTTCTTAAAATCTATTTATTATACTTACATAAACTTTTAGGAATGTCTAAAGGGTGCAATTTAAAAACCATTTTAAATCCATTAAAATGCATCATTCACACGAAATAACCTACCAGGGATTAAGCAATATTTTTATCTCGGTAGCTGGCATTTATAACTCGTAGTTTTATTCTGGTTTTCATATCCGTTTCATCTTGGCAATTATGTATTTTTTTTGACGTGTAATGCAAATACGTCATAAATATCTACAGAATATATTCCGTGCTTTCAGACAACTCTTATTACTTATTAAACTTAATATATTAATAAATTACTCGTTGAAAATAATAATAAACTTAATATAGTAATAAATTACTTATTAAACAAATAATAATAAACTTAATATATTGATAATTATTAAGCAAATAATAATAAACTTAATATATTAATAAATTACTCATTATATATTAATAAATTACACATTAAACAAATAATAATAAACTTAATATATTAATAAATTACTTATTAAACAAATAATAATAACTTATTATATTAATAAATTATGTATTAAATTAATTAAAAAATTAGAATACAGTTTTTTGCTTACAGAAGAGATATACCAGATATTAATTTTTATAATATGCTAGCTTTAAGATATCCAACAGCAAGGAGGAATTTCTTTAAATAGTTGTCATATTTTAAGCAAATCATATGAGGAAACTTTCAAAATTACTTAGCTCTCGATCAGGGATCCTCAATATTTTTTTTTGCGTTCACCCCTTTTAAAAGAATGGTGTTTGTTCTTCATCTACCCCCCTCCCACTTTTCTCTATAAGGAACAGTATATAGCATAATTATAGTAAAAATAATTCCCCATAAGTACCTTAAAGATAATAATTAAATTAATTTAAAAAATGGTTCATTATATTTATGATTAATTATTTTTTGTATTATTAATTTATTAATTTTACAAGTATAATCAAATTTTCAAAAATGAAATCGCAGCGTCTGACTGCTCAAAAATTAGATTTTAATGAATGTGATGGCCACGCTTAACATACTGATGCAATTTTTTTTTAATATTTGGCATAAAATTGCTTAATTTAATTTTAAAACCACCACATTCAAAAAGTTTTCAACATGTTTTTGTTTTTCGTTTTCTAGTTTTCCATGCTTCGAATTTTTTCTATTGTGTTTTCTTGTGTTCGGGCTAAGGCCTTCCGTATACTATGATTTTAACGTTGTTCGTATTTTTTGGCTGAGTTTTCTTGGTGTTCTTGCATTTTCCTTTTTTATATTGCATTTATTGTATAAAAATTTATATATTTAAAAAATATTATTGGTTTTTATACTATATTTATAATTTTAATGTATTTTTCTCTTTTATTTATTTTATGTAAGTTCTTTCTTACTACATGATACGGCCTTTTATCAATAAACAACTAATTAGCAATTTTATCAATTTTTTTTGTAGTCAATGGAATTTTCATTATGTTGATCAATTGCCAGTTAACGACCCCTTGATCATCACTGACCCCCTTTAAAATTTTATTGAAACCAAGCAGTCATTACCGAGCTTGCTGGAAACGCCTACTTTATATAAGCATATTGGTAGGTATTCAAGATGATGCGTAATAAACTATGACAAACGTTAATGTTCTGCGAAATATGACGCGCAATGAAATATGATGCGCAATGAATGAAAACAATCCGCAGATTTCATTGAAGTACCGGGTTTCCCCGAAAATAACACTCAGTCTGACATTAATTTTTGCTGCAAAACACATGCTAGGGTTTTATTTCAAGACATGTCTTATTTTTCATGCACAAAAATCGACATTTGTTCATGTTCAAGAAACACATTCTTCAGGTTCAAGAAAGACACTTATTCACATTCAAGAAACATTCAAAAATGAACAAAATTATTTAATCTAATATAAATATAAATTCTAATATGTCGGCCGTCCAACCGGGACAGGGGTTAGCTACGCTAACTGCCGTAACGAAAAGCCTGGGTTCGCATCCCAGAGAAAGCATGCATGTTTGTAAATCTATAGTGTCTGTGCAGCATGGGGGCACTCTGTGGCGAGCCGAAAGTCTTCCCAAGAGGTTGTGGTAGTAGAAGAGGGGTGGGTGGTCTTTGGATCCGTCACCCCCGGGGTTCTCTCCACAAAAATTGGGGGCGGAACTGAGCAAAGTCGTACTGTCGTCCGTAAGGTGTTCAAGGCTCTTGCCAAAGACAGGCGCAACCTAGCACTCCTTGTCGCGATGAATTTCGTGGGATTGTTCTAATAATTACATTACAAAATCTAACGGATATTGAACTGATATCTGACGGTAATTGAACCGGCTGCGCGACGTGTTATGCTGAGTTGCCTTGTAAAGCACCAAGGGACACCTAGACGAATAAGTCTTGACCAGTTTTACCTAGAGAAACATCGAAGAAAGGAAAAAGAAAGGGGCGAACGAAAGACCCAAATTTCGAAAGAATGAACACAGCAGTAGGTAAAATTACAATCATTTGGAATGTAAATAACAGAAGTAAGGTGAAATCCCATGTTTTGAAAATTTAAGTGTAAGCACACCTGCCATGCTCAGATGAAGGATCTGGAAAAAAAAAGCAAGAGAAAATAAAATGAAAAAAATAACCAATAAACAAAGCAAAAATGCATGCACAGATTGAGCACACTAAATAAAATAAAAATAACCAGGGAAATACAGTTTATGAATAGACAGGCCTTCAGAGGAAAAATCTGTGTACAAGGAAGTAAGTATACAAGGAAAAGGAAAATTGTGCGTGTATTTAAAAAAATTCCAGAATCTAGATTTAAAAAGTTAGGTGGGGGAATACTCGAGGAAGTACATAGATGGAATCTCACCAGTGAGAGATATAATCATATGATTAAAAGAGCTCTGTATAAGTGAAGAAACAATTTATTTTCTCTCTACTGGAAACACTGCATATTCAAATAACAGGGTTAGCTAACGTCTGGTTTTGGCCCGGACAGTCTTGAATTGTTTATTATATCCGAGACTGTGTCCAGAAATTTAAAGAAATGGTTATAAAAGTTAAAAAAGGTAAGGAAAAAAAAAGCTTTGGTAATATTTTTAATGAAATACAGGTTTCTGGAATGATTTCAGATAGTTTTTTAGATCTTTGTGGGGAGTTTTATTGCTATAAATTTGCATCATTTACATATTTACAACAGACCTACCAAACAGCACAGTTTATGTTTCAATAGTTTGAGTATTTTTTGATCGAGTTCCTTGCTTTTTATTTTACTTTTATTTTATTTGAATTATGTGACACTTTTTCATATCAACTTGTAAGGTTTACATTATGTTAATTAACAGCTATTTTAAGTCTTGTATCTTTCCTGTCTTGTTCTAATTTCAGCTTACAATTTCCTGCCAGAATGTAATTTCAGAAACTCAGATAATGCAAATGAAAATGGGTACTATTTAAGTCGTGACTTAACAAACTTCAAGAGAGAGAGTCTGATTTCCTGACTAGCGCGCGTTTGCCTTCTGGCTACGTCTCTCTTAGCTATTATTACGCTCGGCCATATCTTAGGCACTTGCTAGGTTTCGCCGATTTAATTAATACTTAGGGGCCAACCAGTTAGATTTTGATAGCTTCGGCTATATTCTTTAAGAACTTTAGTTAAGCTAGTTTTAGTTCAAATTATTAGTATTTAAGTTCAAGCCCGAGTGGCGGCTTTATGAAAAGTTCCAAGTCGGAACTGATTGTAAATATACTGAATAATAAAGGGTTTTAAACTCTTCTCAAGTCTCACATATTCTGTTCACACCTAAGCGATTATTCTCTTGTTAAGTGTTCATGGGGTTCGGAGTAAGAACGTTAGATTTAAATAGTTGAATCTCACCAACGTTTCTATAACTTAAGCTAAGATTTCTTAATATAGAAGTTAATGTTTCATATATAATCTTGGATTTATTTTCTAACATGTAGTATCCCTAACAAGCAGGAAATGAAGTTAATTTGTAAGGTTTTAGTTAAACTAACAAAGTTTTATTTTAATTTGACTCTTTCTATCTGTTCTCATTTCAACTTCCCGTTAGAATAAGCGCGCGTTTCAGCTTTATGCTAATCTGAAGTGGAGCCAAGTAATATTTAAACGAAAGGTAGAAACTTTTCAGGGGGAGAGAGCTTTTAGTCTCAGACCATTGTTACTCTATTCAACGTTCGCCTGACCAGCTAGTATTTAAATTCTAAGCCGTAGCGCTGTTAAATGATTACTTATTGAAGTAATTCTAAGTGCGTCAGTGTTAGTTAAATCTCGCTACACACCATTTAGTTTAGAGGCCAACCTCGCGTTATAGCTCTGTGAGCAACAACTACTTAATTTCTATTTAGCTTTAGTTTAAATTAATTTGATTATTCCTTTTAGACCCAAGTGCGGTCTTAATTTTCTGTATCCCTCCCGAGTTGGGAAGTGGTTGTAAATAATTGTGGTTTAATAAAAGAGGATTTTAAATCGCTTTAAAGTGCAGTTCTTCTATCACTTATTCACAATATTCTACCACAGAACATAGCTGCATTCAGCTCCCTGTTCAAGATCAGGATCGTGTAAAGTGTTTCACGAAGATGTTTGCCAAGAATATGCACCGAACACTCAGTCCTGACAAATTGTTAAAGAAATCCCGTGTTTTTCCCCAGAGATATGTACATGGACCATTCAATGTAAATACGTGGTCATCTGAGGTTTTTCCCTATTTTCAGGTTATGGTTTAACGTTTATTGAACTCAAAAAGCATCATTCTAGAAGCGCATTCGAGAGGTCCAGGTTCCAGTCCCGGAGAGGCTGCTCATTTTTCACGTCTCCTGCTTCAAAATAATCTCATTGCTCTACAAGCTCTACACAAGAAAAAAGGCTTAAGTTTGAGCAGTGTGAGTGAAAATGTTCCAATGAAAAAACATATCATTTTCGAGCTCGAAACTTTACCAATTTCAGATACATCTCACACATTTCATTGCTTTGTCTTCATCCTCGCATCAGAACCCTGAAGTCTTTGCCTTAAAGAAATCCTTCGTACATCTTTTAAATTCACAAAACAAGACATACTTTTATAAATTGCCAAATATTTGAGAAAAAATAGTGATCTCCTGAATACAAATGAGGTGCAGCTCAGAAGAATTTTTCGGGCTATGTGTCAAAAATGACTAAAAGCTCCGTCGTTGGATTATTTTTTTTCTATGTATATTTTTATTGCTTAAAATTTTAAATTCTACATTCTTTTCACGAATGTTATGGAAATCTTTTGTAAATAATGTAATGTAATGTAAATGAAGTAAATGTTTCATTTTAAAAACTTTTTCTGAAATTTATACAAAAATTCTAGAAGAATGAGAAATAAAGCTTTACTCCATTTAAAGCTTCGTACTAAGTACGGTTTTTCTTAAACTGATTTTGTTTTCTTCTGGCTTAAGAACAGCAAATTGTCTAACCGTTGTTTCAACTTATTATAATCCCATGCTGTCTGTTTCATCTCTTTAGTGCTATGAAGATAGTATCAACGCCATTTATCGGATGCCGACTGTGACAAGCGAGTACATGGTTTAAACAAAGAGGCTTATTTGCTGTTGTTCTTGTTATGTGCAGGAAATTCTGATGTTATGCCAATTATTGCTGTGCATTGAGGCAGACAATAAACTGAGTCATGATAGGTACAACATTCAATCTATTGATACAAAACGCGAATAATAAAAGCAATTAAAACGAAGCACCTAACAGCTTTCAACAAAGGTCTTTTCAACTGCATGCCACATAAATCTGATGTAAGTTCTCTGGATTAGAACACTACTGAAATTTTATACCTTACTGCATCAATGAAAACTGGTCGCTTTTTCTTGAATTTTCTCAAATACATAAGATTGAAATGCATAGCAAATATTTAAATCCATGCATACCACTCCCTAAAAGATTACCATTCCTTCTCTTACCTATCGCATTTTCTTAGTTGCACAGTTCTGAGATTTCCGATCCATGCGATTTTTTTATTTGTTTTCGGGTTCTTCAAAGAGTTTAGGCTCTGCTCTTCTGGGATTTGATTCCTCAAGTTTTCTTTTTTTGGGGGGGGGGGG
>KK118201.1:0-14006 GCA_000611955.2 Stegodyphus mimosarum | reverse complement strand
TTTTTTTTTTGGGGGGGGGGGGTACTTGCTTTGCTTCATTTCTTCTGAGATTTATCCAGATAGTTTTCCTGCTTGCTTTAATTTTTTTTTCTTTTCACGTTGTTTTAGTTCTTCCAGTTCTCATTGGGGGTAGAAGGGGGGTGATAGTAAATTCCCCGTAAAGGAGCTTCTAAGGTTTCTCTTTTCCTTTGGTATAAATGTCTGTCTCTTCACCAAGCTTCTTACTCTTGATAAAAGACAGTTTGATTCGCTTCAGAACAGTCAGTACAGAGAGCTTTAGTACAATCCATACTTGACAATAAACAGCAAATGTCAATTAAAATATTAATACACGTACATCAGACACGTGTGCCATGTAATTTAAAACAACTTTGTTAAAAGTTGTGAGCTGCTTCTTTTTAATTGCTTTTATTAAAGTGCTTTAGTGTTTTCTGCTCACGCAATGTGTAGATACCATATTGTGTACGTAAATTGCTAATATGTTCTGTAAGAATGTAGTAATGTAAGAATGTGTTGTAAATTATTTATATAATGTTAGAAATGCATTTAGATATTTTGTATCTGCTACTGTATTCCCAGGAAATAACCTTAAATGCGTTTTAGATATTTCTTAAGAATCTGATGATGATCTTTACTTCTAAACTAATTCTTCGTGGCTTATTTTTAGATAACATTCATCTCAGAGGCATAAAATTTAGTTCAAGCTCTTATTTATCATATTTCATTAATTAATTTGCTATAACATTTATTCGCACGACCCTTATTGTCAAATATATTTATATCTAAGTACTTATTTATTCTGTTAGGAAAATCTCAAAACAGTTTGACTGATCTAAATATAGTAATAAAAAGTTATAGTTATCTTATAAGGTGGTTCTCCCGCCTTCTTAGCATGCCTTCGTGGTGTAGTGGTCAGAAAACTCGGCGCGTATTCGAGAGGTTCGTGATTCGAGTCCCGGCGAGGGCATTGCTCATTTTTCATATCTCCTGCTTTTTTTAAAAAAGAAGTCTCTACTACAGTGGCGCCTGAAATAAAAAGGCGGTTGATGATGATTCTTCCCCACCAGGGCCCCCTAATCCCCAGTCGCCCTTTAAAAGAGGGAGTCTATAAGGTATTTCTCCCGCCTTCTTAGCATGCCTTCGTGGTGTAATGGTCAGCACACTGGGCGCGTATTCGAGAGGTCCATGGTTCGAGTCCCGGCGAGGACATTGGTCATTTTGCATCTCTCCTGCTTTAAAAAATTACCTAATGTCTCTACGATCTAAATATATTTAACAGGTTAATATTTTCACAAAACCGAAAAAAAATATTTATGTTATTTTTATTAGTAATAATATACTATCTAGTCTTCTGTATATAACTATCACTTTGATTATTGCATGAAATTTTTTTTTTCATTTCTTATCTTCAAATCTTGAAAAATGAGATTCATTATCTTAGACTCGTTCCTGTCTCATATAACATAGCTGTGTGAGCAACAAAACAGCAATAAACACTAACCCAGAAAAGAGTATTGTTTACAGATTAGAAGGAATTGCTCAAATTGGCGGAAGAACTGTTAAGCAGAAATGACAGTTTGAAACAACCGTATTAATTCATCATATATTTCCCTAAATTCTTTCTGCAGATGTAAAATATCTATTTAAAATAAATTATATATATATATACTGAGAAAGTTGACAAATTTTCTACTTGTTGTTGAGGGGAAAAACTAGAAAAACTAGTAGAAAAATCTGCTCGTAGTGCTGCAAAATTTATACCATCTAATATGGGAAATGAAATATTTGAGAGAGTCATTCAGACGCTTCCGTCTGACAAATTTCAACACCCCCCCAAAAAAATAATGGATCCCTCCTTTCTCAGAACATAGGCATAGTAAAAGTGTCGCATATTACGAAGCAGTTTGTATGACTTGACCTACAACGAGACAATCCCGAAGTATCACTACTACTTTCGCTTTGAAATAGAAGCACCTATAGGTAGGAAGTGTTTTTTTCATTATAATTTGTTATAGCAACACCCCTTCATTTATAGCAATTTTTTACTTAATTCCCCTCAATGGTCGCATTAATTTCTTCATTCCTTTTACTCTAGCAAAAAGTATTTTCATTTTAAGTACGCATTCGAACCTGGCCCTCATTTAGCCTTTACATTTGACAATCAAATTCTTCGATAAAAAAATTGAGCTTTACATTGTAATTAGTACAGCATTTTATTATTTTTATTATTGTGTTATTATTTTACCAATTTTATAAACATTTCTTTCGATTGTAATTAGTCCAATCGTTTCCCTTTATTATGCATGTTTTATTTCGGCATTAGATGTAAGTTTTTCTCTGCATAATTTGTTTGTTTGTGTTCGGACAACAAAAACGGGTAGGGAAAAGAGGTCAGTTCAATGAGAGCCTGAAAATTGTATAGATTTTTTGAAGTATCGTATATAAAAATTTTTTTTAGAATTAATAATCATTATGCTAATTGACGATAGATGTCTCAGGGAGTTCATCGGAATGAAACCCGGCTTTTGTTGTTTAGCTAATTGACTTTGTTTAAAGCTTCAAAACACTTTTCCCTTGACAAGTTCTGTTTGGAGCTTTAAATAAAAAAAGATTAACTTTGGTTTTCACTGTTTTTGTATTTTCAACTTTTTTTACTTTTTCTGTACCAAATGTATATTATAAAATTTGCAAATTCATAAAAATGGAAATAGGTAGGGGATCATGGCTCTTACAATCCTTAAGTAATTCTCTCAAATACTTCATTTCCCATATATTTATATATATAATGTAAATTTAGAACGTTTCCTAATGCTTCCTAAACAACACTTTTTGTTTCAGATTGGAAATTATTATGCACTGGTTACTTATTTTGTATTATTAGTGAATAATTGCAAACGATTTCAGACCTTTTTTTACCCTCAGATTTTGAATTTTTAATTGAAATGCATTTAAATTTGCCACATTATTTCTCTAGACAAATTCATAATCAAGATGCACACTTTGAAAGATTTTTGCCGGCGGAAGCGGGGGAAGTGGAGCCAGTTGATAAGTAAATATTCAAAGATTAAGCTGGATAACTAAATAATCATTTAAGCTCAACGGATGACTGGTATATTAAAGAGTTGCAAATACACCAGGGTAACAGGAATACAATAAGATTTTTGTTCATGAACTTAATTGTTCCCGAAGATGGTTCGTCGTCCGAAATATTCATGAACTGAAACAATTTTTCTCATAGGATTTAATGTAAAATAAATAAATCCATTCCTGTATTTCAAATAATTCCTTAGAAAAGAGCACTTTGTATGTAAATTCGTAATGCAAAACCAATGGAATTCATTAAATCTAACACGTACAAAATACTAAGATTTACACAATATTTAACAAATTACTAAACATATAAAAAACAAGAAAACTTGAATTAAATATCACCATATCTGGATAAAGGAAAGTTGCAGGCGTACATGGAAAATGGTTAAGAAGTCAAAAGTGTAAAATATTATTGTTTGAAAGGAAAATCCTGTTCCTAAAAAAAAAAAAAAAAGTGAGATACCTGCTGTCTTTCTTTTTTTTCTATTATTTTTCTCTCTGTCTTGACACCCCTAACCTCTACTCCAAAATCGCTGGGTCTTTATGCCATCAAAAATTTGTCCATTGCGTGGGATTTGTTTCTGTTTCTGTTTAAAAATGTTTCTAATTCAAGATATGGCATTGTCATTGCAAATATTTATCCCACAGTTTACTATCAAGGTGACAGTATTCTATGAACCTCTGCACGTTACCCCATTTTGCACAAATTTCACGGATCAGATAATTAGGAACGTTTTCCCTTTTTTTTTTTCTTTTGAAGACATTTTCTGTACTGCATTAACTGCACTTTTTTTTTAACTCATTAGGTGTTCCGCTATGGAATATGTTTTTTAACTCATTAGGTGTTCCACCGTTAAAATGCCCATGCAGCCAGCCCGTTCGCCAGGACTCGAACCCCAGACCGAATTACCAGTGTTCAGCGGTTTTTACCGCTCAGCCTCTGGTGAGTCAATTAACTGCACTTTGGAGTATGATTTTGGCCCACTTACGTGTTCATAATATTTTGAGAGAGCTTTCGTCATCGAAGACATTTCTAGCTTAAAAAATTTCTTCATGAACCGATCTGTTTGTTCTTAATCTCAGGCTTTCGCGAACCAACATTCCACTATATTACATCATATATATCTTCAAAGATGGTATTATTGGGTGGTTTTGATTTTCCGTCGAAAGTTTACTATTTAAATGATATTTAATTATTTTCATGTAAATAATACATTGAAAACTTTTTTTTTGATAAGGTGTGATCCTGCGTGCTGTTTGTTGAAAACCTCTGCCATTCTTTCTAAAGGAAATAAAATAGTGGTTTTTAACAATCCAGCTGTGGTTTGGTATTTTTCGATTTTATTACGAAACAGGATGTTCAATGGCCACAGATGGACGAAAAATTCGAACAAAGTATGGAATAAACGATGCTTCTGATGATTCGTCCAGCAAAAGGATTATCGATCTATTGTTTCTTCCTCAAAAAGAAAGGAGAATAGAATGCTGAAATTCGACTGCATAGTCTGGTTATACCTGATAGTCGAAGCTTCGAAGACTTTAGAATTAAATCACAACTAACAAGGACTATTTTAAATAACAATTAATTCCTTTATCAGTTTCGAGTTTTCCAAAGAATTTTTAAACTATCCTCCATAATTTTGCGCCTTCTGTATTATACATACAAATACATTAAGAGTATTAATCTATCTATATAGCTAAAAATTACATTTATATCTAATATATACACACGGTTACACGGGATTAATAAAAGCTAGACACACACACACAGACACGTACAAAAAAAAAAAAAACTGAAAGGTTTCAGATTTTAAATTACGTCCAAAGGGGCGTTTTTTAAACATTTTATATGTTACTTTTATTTATTGAATATCATGTTCTTCGCATTTAAACCATAAAATTCAGTTAAAGAACAATATCGCAAAATAATTTTAAACTGAGCGTATGTTTAGAATTTCCTACACACAGTCTCACGCAATGCAGATAAAAATGTTTTTTTTTTTTTTTGTACAACGTTGTCATTGCCCGCTTTGAAATCCTTGAGTTTGTTAATCAGAAATTCGTTAAAGTTTTACAAAATATCAAATCGATAATAAAACAAATTCCAAATTCCAAATTTGGGCTTCCAGATGCCCATATTCGGAGGAGGATTACGTTTTTAAAAATTTGATGGCTCTAAGTACCGTTGTTTTATCTTAGTGAAAGAAACATTCATGCATTTTTGCAGATTCTTCATTATTTAATTTCTTTAAATATAACACAGGGCGATAATATTTGTTGGTAATAGTTTGAAAAGTGATACGCCGTTTTTTTGTGAAACAACGCAAAACGCCCAAACGAAAGTAATAGTCCTTCGGGACTAATCCCTTTGGACTAAAAAAAAGAATACGAACAATGATAGTTACAGAGATTGCTTATGGAAGAGACACAGTCAGATACATTGGATGGGAACAGGAGAAAAGAGAAGCTTACAAAAGAGAGAACAACGTACTATATATAGTCTGTTATTTTAGAATAGGCACTTCAAAGCCATTTTCCCAAACCATGAATTATAACCACGATAACAACTGTTGCAGAAAAAGGTCGAATTCTGTCATTTGTTAAATCCCTTAAATCGGGCTGTGAAGACGGGATACGTTATAACTGTAAACTAGTAGAGGGTGGCTACGATCTTGAAGTGTCTATTTTAAAGTAATAGATATAATAATACTTTTAAAGTAATATTACATAGTGCCTATATTGAAATAAGGATTTTGAATACTTATATAAATATAGTAATTGACTACAGTAATACAATAACAGATTAACTGTTACATAAAATGAGGGAGAAAGATTGCGTATTGGGTATTAAAAAAATAGTTTGAGCACCTCATCTGCGACCAAGAGTGGAAACACGCATGCGCCATTCGGACCGGATTATTCTCAAAATAGGGTGGAAGGAGGGGACTTTCTTTCCCTTGAGCATATAAGTTCTCTCTTTCCGGAGGTCTTCATATGACCCTTCACGTGGCAGCAAGTAATAACACCTCTTTGGAGGAGTCTATGTGTTTTGGCAGAATGCCAGCCAAGGTTGCGTTGGAGACGGTCGAAATATATTGTCATTAAAATGGGTTCATAATTCAAAATAAACGTCATATAAGCAACTGCTCATTGGTAGGCGAATACATGGCGTTAAACTAGCACCTGAGGTACAGAATTTCGGCACAGAAGTTCGAAGCATTCAGTTATTTAGTCGAAAGAATCAATAATAGCAAAGCAAGCGACATCACTTGGGTCAAATTTTAGTATATTTAGTAGCTGAAGTTTCGGAATTGTATTTCATTTCCTAGTTCTTGTGACTTAGAGCAGAATGACTAAAATATTTTGCTGTACAACAACTAATTTTCTTGATTAAAGATACTTGTTGAACATAAAGAAACCGACATATGCGAAGGAAGTTGACATTTATATAAGAATAAAGTTATTGAATGTTACTCGTGATAAGGTATGACTTAAATGGTGATTTTCAAAGCCTTTCCATCCTTCCTTCCCTTTCTTTCGATGTGTAGAACTTTTATTCTATGTGATAGATGAATTGTTTAAGCTAAAATATGAATAGATGCAATACTTATTGGTATGCAATACTTGCACCCGGCAATATACGTAGCCAAAAATACTATTTCGAGCTTTGGGGAACGCTAGAAAATGTTTCGGATTCTTTTAAAAAAATTATAATTTTATTTTTTGTTTATTTATTTACTGGCGTCCACGGGGAAACAGGGGACGCGTATATGGATCAAGAAGGTGGAAAAATAAGTGGCAGCTTGCTAGAGCACATTATCATTGCTTTTCTGAAGTCTCTGGTAAAGATAATCTGCGGAGAATAACAATCTGTCTGATGTCTTTTTGAATGTGATTCCCAAACAACACTCACCGGATATCAGAGAATCAAATTTCATTGCTTGAAAGCGCCAATAAATTGTTTGTAATATAAAAGCATGTACCGGATAAGCAACGTTTGCCCAAACGCTAAGAAACAGAGGTAGGCTGATACAGATATTGAATAAATAAACGATTAGGAGATAAAGTTAGGTTAGGTTAGGTTACTTGAATATGGCAAAGGGTTGATTTCACAAACAGCTTTCTAAAGGAAACTGACTCGTATTTTCGTTACACCTCGGAAAAACTACAGAAACCAATCATGCAACAATTGGCTCGAAGCAATGAATTACGAAAATAATAAATGATATATACAGATAAATAAAATCAAGGGAAAAAATCTAAAAGCTTTCAGATTTTACATTACCCCTAAAGGGGCTATTTTTTTCACAGGGAATTCAGAACGGGAATTGGAAAAGGACATAGACATCTAAAGTCATTAGACGCAAAATACCAAAATACCAATAGACATCTTTGCGTTGATACGGGACCAACATAATACCAGTAAGAAATGTAAAGAAAACCTCACGCATAAAATATCCATGCTTGAAGATGCACGCTTTTAATGTTAACGGACCGCTTTTAAATCGTTTGAGTTTGTTAATAAAAAATTCGTTAAAGTTTTACAAAATATTAATTGATAATAAA
Organism: Stegodyphus mimosarum; assembly: GCA_000611955.2. Classification (NCBI taxonomy): domain Eukaryota; kingdom Metazoa; phylum Arthropoda; class Arachnida; order Araneae; family Eresidae; genus Stegodyphus; species Stegodyphus mimosarum. The sequence goes on along the minus strand of KK118201.1, from coordinate 6,350 downwards.
ACAAATTCCAAATTTGAGCTTCCATATACCCATATTCGGGCTTCCGGTTGCCTATATTCGGGTAGGGGACTACATTATTCAAAATTTGATGTCTTTAGATAACGTTGTTTTTTCACAATGCGAGAAACATACACACATTTCATGCGGATTCTTCATTATTTAATTTCTTTGAATATTAATGCAGGACTTGGGAATATTTGGTGGCAACAATTTGAAAAGTCATTCATACTTTTATAGTGAACGAACGCAAAATGCCAACACGAAATTAACAGCTCTTCTGGGCAAATTGCCCTTTGGGCTAAAAATCCTAGTTTTTATTAATCAGAGAGTATGTGATCCAGGCAGATGAATAGAGAATGAAAAATTTGTACCCAGAAGCAGACTGAAGCAGCCCCAAACAAAGCAGTTTCTGATATTACATTTTAAAATTAAGTGCACCTAATTTAAAATATCAGTTACTTGCTTATTTTATTAGATGCACCTTTAAGATATGAAGCATGAGATATTACATAATATTGAATATAGTTTATATAAATGTTTCCTTCATTTACAAATCCAATAAAACCGGAATAGAAATTTATGATAGTACAGTCCGCTAATTTAAATAATACGTAAACAGTGGTTTTATTCATTTAATATACAGATATGAGGTTTAGCAAAGCAAACATGGGAATTATACAACTCTGTGGAGTGGAATTAAATCCTGAAAATTAAATAGACGCATTGATATTTCATTCCGGATACTGCAACTGGCTGCATTTCAAGGAAAGGATTTCACAAGCGTTAACCGGATCGAATTTTATGTCGGTATCAAGGGTTTAAATTAAATCTTCCTCTGGTTATACATAAACGGAGAGCGCTTCCGCGTATCTTCACATTCCCTTCCACTGTTACAAAACTCTCAGAGTATTAGTTCGGAAGCTGAAATAGGCTTCCCATGAATGTAATGGATACGAATGCTTTGAAAGCACTTCTAAATATTATAAAAGAAGCATATTCGTATCCATAAAGATTATCTGCAGTATTTTACAAAGAACGCTAATTTTTGTGCTTATTGTTGCGTGCGTACGGGTTCGTTATGGATTGAATGCACAAGTCCTTAAAAAGTTAACAAAAATTTATTCTTTCCAAAGAAATAAATCAAAATGCTGAAATATTTCTTCAGAGATATTCCCACATTATCTCAAACGTTTAGCAAAACTCAATTCAAAACAGATAAAATAATTCTATCTCACAGCGAAATCCCTACAGCATAAAGTAAACAAACAGCAGTTCGTTTAAACAGCTACAACAACAACTGAGATGAGGTGTTAGTAGTAACCGGGGGTACTCGTGCGCTCAAAGGATGCCGCCATGACGTAATAGAACAATGGATGACGTAAGAGAACAATAGATGACGCAACGGGAGGTCGTGCCTTTGATGTGCCGCCTCCGCCACCTTGGACCACGTGACAACCGGAAGTGACGTTAACAGATTGGATTCCCCCCGGAAGTGACGTAGACGGATTTTTTCAAAGTTTCGTTGTTATTCTGAGGCAACAATTTTTTCAAAGTTTCTATTTTTTATGGCAACGACACTATTTTTTATGTTTGTGGCAACGAGCTCTTGAACCACGTGATTGGCATGATATCCGTTTTATTTTATTATTTTTAATTATTTAACACTTGATTAATTATTTTTAATTATTTAATCCGTTATTATTTTTAATTAGTTTTAATTGATTCCATTATATTTTAATCCAATATCATTTTCCTTGAATTTTAAAAATAACTCTCCGGGCAGGATTTGAACTTGCTATCTTTGACATGGGAGTCTGGCGCTTTACCACGCGGCTACCGCCTCCTCTTATCAAACTTGTTCTTTCACCTTGTCCACCCTCTTTGTCCATTTGACCTTGTACAGAGGGAACTGCCATAATGTCACTAGGCTGAAGGACAGCGCATGCGCAAACCTCGCTTTAAGCCATTACTTTATTCTTTGCTGCTTTAAATATAAGATTTTCCCACAGTTTAATTATTTTTTACTTTATTATTAGGATATTTTTCATTGTTTTCCTTTTTTTCCCCTTGTTCTTACTCAATTAAATTTATACGTTTTGCTTTTGCAAATGTAAACTTTACTGTCGCAAATTAATGTTTCAGCAATTTTAAATCCGTAGAAGAAAATTTATTTTTACATTTTCTTTTCCCTTTTTATTTTGCAAAAGTTTTTTTTTTTCCAAATTTATTCCTTTTCATATTTTTACTTTAAAAATTATTTTACGTTTAACTTTTTTTTTCACAAAAGTAATATTTATCTTTACAAGTTTATTTTTTTTCCTTTTCGCTTTTTATTTTAAAGAAGTTGTTACTTACATTTTTCATTTTCCTTTTCCTTTTTTTTTCTTCTCGTTATTACTAAATTAATTTTACATGTTTTGCTTTTGCTAACGTAAATTTTACTGTCGCAAATTAAAATTTCCACAATATTATATCCGTAGAAGAAAATTTATTTTTACATTTCTTTGCACTTTTTTATTTTGCAAAGTTTTTTTTTTTCAAATTTAATCCTTTTTATATTTTTTACTTTAAAAACTTTTTTACGTTTAACTTTTTCTTTAGTTTTTACAAAAGTAATATTTATTTTTACAAGTTTAATTTTTTCCTTTTCACTTTTTATTTTAAACAAGTTGTTACTACATTTTTCATTTTGCTTTTCCCCCTTATGTATTTTACTTCCAAAAGTAAATTAAAATGTTTTTTCCCATTTTTTCTTCTTTTTTAAAAATTTTTCTTGTTACATTTTTTTTTATTTTACTTTTAACTTCTTTCCCTTGTTTTAAATACTTATTGAGGCTACATCTCCATTTCCCTCTAGAGGTCTTCATGGATAATATTTTCTGGAACTTTAAACAGTATTCTTCTATGCGGTTTTAATAAAACACTACATTTCTTACTTTTCATACTACTAAATAGGAGATGCTCAGAACTTTTCCTTCCGAGTACATCTAATGACTTACTGAACTTTTCCTTCCAAGTACTTCTAATGACTGTACTAACTTTATCAAATACTATGCAAAACATTACGAATTCTCTTTTACACGTCTTACTTTTATTCGAAGGATTCGCCAAATTGTGTCTGACAAAAGTAAATTTTACACTTTGCAATGCCACATTTATCCTCAGATTTAACTTTCATCCTGCTTTTAAAATATATTCATGTAGAATTTCTGTTTCCTTTTCCAAATAAATGTGTACAGACTTACACAGTTTCTTTACTATACAGACACTGTACTGTTACAGACAGTTTCTTTACTGCAAGACCTACTGATTTTGAAGAAATCCTATAAGGAGTAATAAATTTTCATGTCATAAAGTTCTCTCAAACCAATACATGAGTCATTTCTACCCAGTTTAGTTCAGTTACGTACCAAAAGTATTTCATTTCTTATTATTTTACTCTACAGACATTTACATGAATATACTCAGAACACTCTTTTTTTATTCAGCAGAAGGATTCCTTTATATTACTAACCTATATTAAGGTTTTTAAACACTTATAAATATCTTGGATAAACACAAAAAATATCTTGGATTTTTTTGTGCACATCCTACCTAAAACCACTAAACATTTTCTAAACCTTGATTTTCTTATTGTGAAAACATCGCTTGAATTCCTAACATGATGTCACCCATCAACCACAGAATCTCATAAATGCTGCTATATTCGAACTTACCACAGCCTTGACTTTCTTAACAAGATACACGAGATAGTATTATTTTTAGCTATAATTACACATAGAATTAATATTCGGCCATGGGAATGAAACTTTGTCGCCTTTTTTTTTTCCAATTTGGAATACAAAAACTTCTTAAGAAGGAATATTTTTTTTTCAACCAGTAAATATGATCATTATTTCTGATGAGTCTCATAGCCTATTAAGATATTCATTGTAACTTAACTAAAAGATACCCATATTTCACATTGACAATAATTTATTTAGCACTGAATTGTTACAGCCTTTTGAGAACGAAATTTATCATACCTGGCATATAAACTCCTACGTAGTTATGCTACATTACACGAAATATTGAGTAAATTTCCAAATACTGATCCAGCATAGTAATTAAAAGATTTAACACAGTCATTTTAAGAGGAAAATTTAAAATTGACATCATTTTTTAACACTGAGCTCTTACAGTTCTTTGAGAACATTTAACTTATCACGGATAGCAAATAAAATTATGCATAAGCATCATATATAGCAACTTATATCCAACTTAACTTAAAAGTTTTAGCACATTCTAAGTTAGGTACGCATTTCAAAATTGACACTGATTAATAGTGAACTCTTACAGCTTTTTGACATTTAACTTCTCATAGATAGCAAATAAAATCACGCGCAAGTATCGTATATTGATAGAAACTCCATATAATGATCTACTATAGTCATCAACTTTAAAAATTTTAACGCAGTTTAGTATGACTTAACATAAGAACCACACTTTCAAAAAAGCATTATTTTAATTAAACATTGGAGCCACACAATTCTGTGCACATATATAACATTTTATTTACCATGAGCATCACGCATATTAATTAAATAAAATACATTTCACAAAGTACGAAACACATTTCTCTTTTAACCAGCTGTATTCTTAAGAAAAAAGGATGAAGAAAAGATACAATGCTGGGAACCGTTTGCTGTTAGTGTTCCTCATTTCCCCACGCAATGATCAAAATATATATGTACTTTAAAATCAGTTAAAAAGTATTCAAGTGCAAGCATTCAAACAGGAATGCTTCACAAATTAGATAAAAGATGGGTATACAATGAACTTAGCGATAAATACAGAAAGACATATAAAGACCAAGGGAAAAAAAATTGCATTCGCGGAGAACTTTCTATGGTAAACTTTCTCTACTTTAACATATGGGGTGCATTTTTTCGTTTTAGATTAAACAATTCAAGGCAATTCCTGTATAACTAGGGATTTTGTTAACACTAGTTGGTAATGTAAATTATTAGAACAGTCCCAGACATATAGGAGAGGTATGCCATATCCGTAGAGAAAACATTTTTCCAAGCCAAACCGTAATAGTGAAATATAAAATGGAATAAGAAAATGTCAGATTTCCAACAAAATTAGTATCTGAGTATGCAAAACATGAATAAGAAATGAATTTTTTTTCTGAAAATGTTCCGAACGTCATAAACAGGGCATGAAAAATAATGAAGTATTTTCAGTTTTATTTTTGTCTGTAGTATATTTGCTTATACTAAAATCTTCCGTTTTGTTGGTTGTATTCTACATTTAGGCACAAGTTGGTTAATCAGAGTGATTTTTGCATTTTAGAGCTTTAGATTCAGAAATATTACAACTTGAGAAATAATACATGTCAAAAGCAAAAAGATTAGAACGAAGAGAGAGTATACCATAAGCAGGCGAACGTGATAAATTATTTTTTCGTTGATTTTCACGAATTCATAGATTGGTATCAAAATTATAATGCCCCGTATATGAACTATGATTGTTTTCAAATACATTACTATCACTGTTTTCCATTTACATAGACTTTAAAAAAGCATTTCGTGTTAATTTACTGTTTTTACTGAGATTTATCCACGTATTTACTTAATTTTTGCATTTTTTGTTTACAAGTATAATACCGAAAGAACCTAAGAGAACATTTTTTCTTGAAAATTATCCATATTTTTCCCAAACGCTATTTCTTTCATATGTTTGAAGGTCTGAGGGAAGTCATGAAGTTAGAGAATTTAAGTAATATTTTATCAGTATGCAGAATTTTTAAAGCGTTTTAGATGAAAATTAACCGAATTTAGTCGTTCATTACTATTTTTTCTACTTCTCATACCATTACATTTCCAATGAAATTTGATTCATTTCCAGATAGTTGAATGTTTGTTATTTTTTTCGCATCCGAATGCATTTCGTGTCTCACACATGCTCATTACATATAATTTAACAAAATTACAAACAAGTTAGAAGTTAAGTTAATATTTCCTGAAATACTAGTGTACATTTCATTTCGGAAATTTTACATAAGTAGCTTCATTTTGAAACTTTCAATGTTTCTTTTCTTGCATCCCAAGTAAAGTTTGAACATAAAATTTTTAGTTTTGAGACGAAGGTTATTTGCGAATGACTGGAATGTTTTCATGTTTTCATAAACTGTTTGTGAGAAGTACCTTATCTATAATCATTTGAACACTTTTGAATATTACCATTTTGTACATTACTGCCACTGCAAATCATTTATTTTCCAAATACTTTCCTGTTTACCTTTTTACGACGCCTTGTAAAAACTTGGGAACAAATTTTTACGAAATACTTATATTGTTTCATTT
>KK118200.1:183073-258414 GCA_000611955.2 Stegodyphus mimosarum | reverse complement strand
TTTTCGACATAATTCGAGAATCCAAAAATTTCAGTAACCAAGGTGCGTAACTAGAGTTCTTGGATCCTAATTACGTCACTGGTTACTAATGAAAAAAAGAAAATTCTGAGCACTTAACGTGCTCCATGATTTACAATACTTAGAGTAAGGAAGCAGAAAGCGGAAACGATTTTTCGAATAATGATGATTTTTATCAGGGCTTGATTAATTACAGCAGTATAAACACGTGTTTACAGGACAGAATGGCAAACGACAAAAAAAAAAAAAATATTCTTTTCTTTGAAAAATCTTTCAAAGAAAAGAATTTTTTTCAAGTCAGAATTTACCTCTTCTTTATCTACTTTTAAGTTTACAAATTTTCAGACTAGGGAAAATCGGAGCCTTAGTTCGAGTCTGAAATAAAAGCATCAGTTGATCTTAAGTTCGTAAATTCACAAAGTTCTTATCAGCGAGTGAATTGAGCAGTGCGGTCAGAAAATCTTAAAATTCAGTCTCTAATTTATATATACACTATTTACACAGTCTTTGAGATATGCAGAATAGTGAGACTTGCGATTTCTTGGTCACGTGACGTGAACCAGCCAATGGGAAAGTTTCTGATTTCACGCGCCTTTATATACCATATTTACATTGCAAAGACGTAGTTTCGTGACGTTTTAGTGACGTCTTATTGTCTTCCAATTTTTTTAAACGGAATTTTTTAAACCGGATATTTTTTTAAATCGAATTATATTTATAACGACGCCTTTAATATAGTCGCAAAAAAGATAACTTTGGAAGACAGAGACAGAGAAAAGTGGACGGAGCACCAGAACTTTGAGCATGTGCAAATTAAATTTAAGCAATTCAATTGAATTCAGTTGAATTTTCAAATTCAGCTCAGCTTCAATTCAATTTGGTCTTCAGTTTCTTTTCTTTATAATTTCAGTTTATTCAAAATACAAAAATATGTTTTACATAGTTACTCAACTTAACTCTCAGAATGAAACACTGAATTTTGAAATAAGAACAAAAAACTCATGTTGTCATTCCTAGGAAAAAAACCAAAACAAATTAATTACGCGGAGTTGTAATAACAAATGTAAATTCCTAACACTAAGACATTAATAAAAAATTATTTTTGTTTAAAACATAAACCTTCAAGTTCAAGGAAACTGATATAAAAAATCAAAAATAACTAAGGATATTTATTATACTTCGTAGCATATATTCAAGTAATACTGAATCATAAAAAAACTCAAAAGGAATAAAAATATACATTAAATGAAAGGAGTGACTTACTATCTAATTTAATTTCTTCTAGCAACCCTTAGCCTCAAAAGATGCCATTACTATGGCAGCGAATTATTACCCTTTGCTTAATATAACTGTGGAAACGAAAGATAGCATAATATGCATAATTTAAACTCTATTTCCTCACCGCTCGTGAATTGAACTTAGAGGTAATTCAACACAAACATATTACAAGTCTCTTTCACTAAGCACTTGCTGGAACGTTTCGATATGTTAACTTTCTTCAGCTCCAGTCTTCCTAAGCGCGGCTGAAATACCAGGCGGGTTATACAAACGAACTCTACTAATATTTGCCAAACCCGGCGCTCAATGTCAGCCGTTCAAGTTTGTTCTGTTCAGCATCTTCCATTCTAAGAGCCAAGCAGACGGTGTCGGCTGTAGCAGATTTTCTACACAAAGTCATGCCGTTACGATTCTTCTCCTAAATTTTAAACTACTCTGCTTGCCATAAAAACCGCATGACCTTTCGGAAAGAGTAAGTACGTGACAAATTGAGTCAAGGATCTCTGACTTCCCAAACTTCCTTAAAGAACTAGGAAGTAGTTCGATTGGAGGCCTTTTCGTAACAATGAACACTTTGCATAGAGTTCGAGAGTGCTTCTGTTGAAGTAAAGCAAAGGATGGCGTTCAAAAAATGGTGCAAATATAGTGATGCCTGCTAGGATCGGAAAGGGCAAGGATACGCAGCACAGAGAAACTGCAATATTACAACGCAGGAGCACATTTGATATCCTGGAATCTCTGCTACAACAGATACATCTTTGTTGTCGTTTAAATTACTTCACTAAGTGGCCTGAAGCGGATGCTATTCCTGATAAAATGGCTGTCACGGTAGCAGTTGTAATGACACAGAATTGAATTTCCCGGTTTAGAGTATCTTTTCAATTTATTTCCGATCAAAGAAGAAATTTTATCTCGGCTGTAACTAAGCAACTCTGTAAACTACTCGGCATAGACAAAAGCCAAACGCATCTGCAGTCAGACGAAATGGTACAGAACTTTAATCTAATCATCCTTAATAACCTCTAGCTGATGGTTTCTAGAAACCAACAGGACTGGAACCAGAAGTTTCCTCTGATTTTACTGACTTATCGCAGTGCTGTCTACGAGACTACCGGCTATTCCCCAACCCAGATGCTTTTCGTTCAGGACCTTCGTCTGCTTTGTGATCTCTTGTTTGGTCGCTCTCCTAATACGCCTTCATCGCCTGAAGAGTACGTTCAAGATCTCCAGGCACGGTTTGACGTGATGCAAAATTCTGCAGTAGAATTGTGGAGAGCGAGTCAGCTTGGTGACATAAAAGAGGAAGACCCGATACGACACGAGACTTACATGTCATCAGTTCAACGAAGGCGATAAGATATGGTTATGGAATTCGATTCTACAAAAAGGACTTTCTTCTGGACTACAGTTACCACCGTGTGACTGCTCTTACACAGTCCTAGACAGGTAAACGACGTCGTAGTTCAGACTTGTAAATCATCAAATTCTAAGCCTAAAATCGTTCATTATGACAGACTAGCCCCTTACTATGGCCATAGTAAGTAGTCCCCATAGTGTATATAACAGACATGGCCAACCTGCGGCTCGCAACCTTGCGGCTCTTTGGCCTCTTAAATGCCATTTGCTGTCAATAAACATTAGTTTAATATTCGATATATAATTGTATTAATAAATATAAATCATGAAATGACGTATTTCTTTACTAATTAGTAATTTGCTTTTTTGAATCATTTTATATGTGTAACAATTTAATCGATTTCAAGCTATCCGCCGCAAGTTTATCATAAGACTAACAAACTGAATTGCAAATAGTTGTATTTCTGCCAATTTCTATCACAGTCATGTTACTTTTAGAACAGGTAAATGTCATCAGGATAGCACAAAATGTACAGTAGGAGGGCAATTTAATAGTAATGGAATCTAATTTTTGCCCCTTATGTTAATTTTACTTGAAATAGCTAATACTTACATATTTTCTGTGTAAATTCCTTGCTTCACAAGGACATTCGTAATCCGTTGTCTTGGAAGATTTGCTATTCCTTCTAGTATACTACTTTTACTGTCTTGAAATAGCTAAGATAAGTACTGAAAAAACATCTTTCATGGAGAACAATTGCTGTCCACGTGAAAGCTCTTGTGTTCTTCGAAGTTAATTTCCTGTCCTTAAGCATGTTAGGTCATTTTTATGCAATTTTCAACCATTTTTTTAAGAATTTGTCAATTTCCGTTATTCAGGACAGAAAGCTTTAATCTTTATCATCAGACCTTCGTTTCAATAAAGTTGCATCAAGCAATGAGGGACACAAATTTCTTTTTTCTAATAAAAAGCTTCTGTCAGAATACTGATGACAGAGAAATCGCTTTAGCTCGATTTTCTCTCGCATGTTACTTGACGAACGTTTTCTTTTTAACTCTCCTCAAGTATCACATTAGGTTAGAGCCGATCTCATGCTTTCTGCCGCACGGTGCTTCTAAAACTTTTCGCCTCTTTATCCTGTCGTCCAGTGCAGCTGAAAAAGTTGTCCCAGTTCTAGTTCCCATTACTACGATTATTTAACCAGTTGATATTTTTTATCTTAATTTTCAATTATCTTGAGGAATATTATACTGTTATCCATTCCCTGATCACTTAAAATTTCATATGTACTGTGAAACTGTGCTGGGTTTTAGCTCCATAAACGTTTCGTTTTGAACTATGATCTTTCATTAATTTAGAAGTCAAACAACAAAAATCAGCGTTATATTTTTAAATTTTCACAGGACTAGTTTCGATGGTTTTACCGAACCACCATCCTCAGCTGCAAAAGGTCCTATGCAAAGCTGAATATTTAGTTTCTAGATTTTCAACTCTATTAGACAATAATATTTACACCATAAAAATTCAATAGAGTTTGTAAAAAAGGTTAAAATCATTTCTCCCAGAAATTTACTCATGTTTTCTTTTGATGTAAAATCTTTATTCACCAATGTTCCAGTGGAGGGTGCATTAAGATGTCTAGAAACAAGACTTCGCGAATTTCATTTCTCTTTCATCGAAATTGATGAGCTAATTTCGCTCACTCAAATTTGTTTGAAACAAACGCATTTTGTTTTCCCAAATAAATATTACAAGCAAACTGAGGCATTAGCCATGGGAATTCCCCTCAGTCCCATCCTAGCTGATATCTGCATGCATTATTATGAATCAAAATTGTTCGAAACTTTAAACTTTTCGGTATGGTTCCGCTTTGTAGACGACATTTTTACCCTGTTTGAAGGTAATAAAGATGATTTAAATAAAGTTCTTTCAACAATGAATCCATTGATCCTGCTATTCAGTTCACTTTTGAACTTCAGACTTGCAATTCTCTTCCGTTTCTCGACATTCTGGTCACACGTAACACATCCAACTTCAGTACTATAGTTAACCATAAACCTTTATCAGTTTGCCTTCCACCACACTTCAAATCATGTCATCCGACTAAACAAAAGTTAGCTTCATTTTACTCCTATGTTTTCCGTGCTCTTCAAGTTTGCTCCTCCTAACTGTCACTTGATGAAGAACTAAATTATTTAAAAACAATAGCTATTGACAGGGGCTTTCCACCCAACATTATTAATCAAGCAGTTAAAAAATTCTCATCTCAGCACACCAAAAGGCAGATTCTTGTTTTAGGAAATTATAAAATTCTGTTGTCATTCCCTTCTTTCCATCAATTAGCTATAAAGTTGTACGTATTTTACAGAAATTTAACTTTCGGGTCGTTTATTCTCCCATCAATAAAATTTCTAGTTCCATATTCAAGGACCCCATTCCGGATATGAATTTCTGGGGTATTTACAAGATTCCTTGCCAGTGTGGTTTAATTTACATTGGCCAAACTAAGAGAGCCTTAAAATTTCGCGTTAAGGAACATGAGGCATATGTTAGAAAAAAGGAAACACAGAAGTTTTCTGTTGCCCAACATTGTTGGTCCGAAAATCACACTTTCAATTTTTATGCTGCCAACATTATTCAAAAAACATCTTCCGTTGGTGAAATAGATTTTCTAGAGGCATTTCACATTCAAAAAATCCTTCTGTTCTAGTTAACGACCCTAATTCAAATCCATCTTTGCCTTCGCCTTTAAAGAAATTATGTTTTAGTTCTGGTTTCATCAACAGATAACGCCAGTAGCTTGTCTCCTGTCCAGGCTTTCTTATCTTATCTTATCTAATCATTATATCTTATCTCGTTCATTTGCGCTTTTGCAGCTGAGGATGGTGGTTCGGTAAATGCATCGAAACTAGTCCTGTGAAAATTTGAAAATATAACGCTTTTTTTTGTTATTCGACTTCTAAATTAAGATTTGTTCAGCGTGTTATTGTATCTTATTATGATCATTCATTTTGTAAAATAACCCTATACACATACCTCTAGAGAACTTTACTAGAAGTAGCAGTAGATCTTTACTTTTCCCTCAGACCTTTAGCTTCAAATGACACAAATATGGGCAACCTCTCTTACCTTTAAGAGATTTATATAGAACTTCCTATAAGGAATGCACAGCGCAAACAACCACGAACTGCTAGATACTTAATCGTACTCGATATCCTTCTCCTTGTCTAGGTTTGTATTAATAATTACCATACAAACAAGCTTTAGCATAGATGAACATAGGTAAACACGTGAATCTTGAAGCTCACTTGCTCGACATAATTTGACAAACATTGGTGGAAAACATTTGTGTCATTTTATAGGATCTAACTCTCTTTGGTCACATAAACTAATCTAGATTCTACTAATAAACCTGGCGACTTCTCGCAGAAGCGAAAAATAATACCAGCACAGAAGAAGTGCGAAAATAACCCTTTTTATTATTTTCAACTGTGAACAGAAAGGTACACACTTCGTGCTTTACAATAACACCGACAACTTGCGGTGGAAACTAAGAATTTGTAATATAATAAATTTGAGTCTAAAAAAAAAAAGAATAGTGCTGGATTAGCACTTTAAGTCACCCTAATCTAGGTTGACTCGAGAACCTAACAAGCGTGATAATTATTCAAATGGCAAAAAAGCATGTCAGCGTAACAGCAAGGTAAGAAATGAAACGTGCGCTGGCCAACGAAAACACGTTCTGCATGAACTCCAAGATTCACCAGTTTAAAGATTAACTTCACTTAACTTTAAATTTACATCCTGGCGAGAAAATTTGAGGGGAAGGTGAGGAGTTCAGGAAAGCAACAAATTTGTATAATAGGTTAAAGGAAATAAGGGAAACTCTACAATTTAGCCTTGAAGTCTCAACAAGTCCATGCATCATGCTAACAGACAAGTAAGCAAAATTATGCCGGGTTTTGCATAAGCTTCTACGGTTCAAGTCTTATAAATCTGACAAAACACGGGCACTAAAAACTACCGAAATATCAAATGGATGAAATTTAGCGTAGATGATTTTGTGGGCAGATTCACGTTTTGTGATGAAGCCACGTTTCAATTACGCGGTAGGGAACATGTATAATTTCATATTTAATTCACGGAAAATCCGTTAGTTACAGAGCAAACGTATATATAATTTTCTGAGGATAAACGTTTTCTGCGAATTAACAAAGCGAGAAACTTTTTTTTTTCGCACATCCCTGTAATTTACTTCTTGGGGACACTTGAAAGAGATTTTTTTATGCCTGCTTCTCAACAGGATTTACAGCAAGTACAGTAGCGGTCAGCGAGGCGTTAACTCTATTGATCAAGTTCTGTTATCTCTGTGGAACATTTTATGATTATTAACCAATTATCTTATTATTTTGCCTTTATTTTCATTTCTACTCTGCCGACTTCCAGCGATTTCCGCATTAGCTCATGCTCAAGCACAGGGTTCCTAAAAGAGATCTTTTGACAGCTATAGCTGAAGTCTCGCTTCTAGTTTGCTAGTCTGAAGCCTGAAGTTTGCTAGTTTAGGTCTGAAGCAAAGCTTGAAAGCCCACTTTGTCGTGTAATATTATATTTTAATTGAAATTGAATTTTTTTTCTGATGTTCCCTCAAGCTAAGTAGATTTATTTTTTATACATAGACTATGTAGCCTTTAGCCAGGCAATTAAAAAAGAAGATTTATTTTTAAATACTGAATCGCAGTTATTTTACTTAGAACTTTAAGGCGAGATGATAGGTCAGCTGACTGTCTTTACAGATCCAGTAGTGTTATTCTCTGGCTGGAACTCGGAACTAAACGATTGTGCAGATGTCTGCCATGCTACAATGTCCTTTACATCCAATATTTGTGCATATGCATAGAAATTTGGAAAGATACACTTTTATTTTACATTTGTATTTGGGAAATTAATTCATTACAGTAGTCATAAGTATCTTTTTGTTACGGATTTCACATTTACTAGGCTATTTATTTAGAATTGTAATTAAAATTGCTTTATATTTCCCGTGAAACGCAGACATTTTTGAAGAGAAAGCTACGTCAAAAAAATAAAAATAAAAGAGCACGTGCATTTAATGTTTAATAACTAAGTATCTCGCAATTACCGCTGAAATCCAGAAAAATCTAGAAAAATCGAGATTGTTGTAGTGATAATTAAAAAGCTTATAAAAGTCGAATTGAAACACCTCATCTCAGTTGTTGTTGTAGTTGTAGCCGTAAAAAGCGAACTGCTGTTTGTTTACTTAATGCTGTTATTGACTGTAGCGATTTCGCTGTGAGATAGAATTATTTTATTTGTTTTGAACTGAGTTTTTTCTAAGCGTTTGTGATATTGTGCGAAGATCTGTGATATTGTGCGAATATATCCGAAGAAATATTTCAGCATTTTGATTTATTTCTTGTGGAAAGAATGAATTTTTGTTAACTTTTTACGAATTGTGCATTCAATCCATAACTCGCGCAACATTTTCTTTCTGCATCATGAATTTTGATTTGTCTGTGTTTGAAAACCAGCTCAAGATTCGACAGCAATTCCTGAAGAGTTCGACTGGTATACAGATGGAGACCAAAGCAATATTTATATATTACGATATGAGTTGCTAGATTTATTAGTAGTAGGTTATCTGTGTGCAGAATTATAGACACAATTTCAGAGATAGTTTCGAAAAGTTTCAATGATGCGCAGAGTACTGATTACTCACACATTTTGGCAAATTTCACTAGAACTTATGCTGAAACAGTGCAACGTTCAATGCCGTAAAATGATGATTCCAATGCCAATGAAACTGCAATTATCTTTTTTCATTTAGTGAATTCGTATATGCTTGGAATCAATACAAGTCATTCCAAAGTTTTGATTCAAAACGTTTAACGATTTCTTAGGTTAGGGTTCAAAAGATATGAATGATGAAAATAGTTCAAAGATTCGGGATTTAGAATTTAAATCTTTCTGAAGGTCATTAGTTGCGAACAGGATTATAAGTTACATTTTTTATAAAACCAATACTTTCCAAACCTCACATCTCTCGAATCTTCAGAAAGATTAGTCAGATTTTATATTATATCAGCCGTCATGTTACTTGTGTGGGGAAATAAAGTTATTAATTTTCATGCAAAAGCCTAAAAAAATTGAAAGCTTCTTGTAAAATAATTTTTATTTTTCGGGTAAAGATTTCTCTACTTTGTGTGCTGCCCCGCATCACTTATTTTATTTTTTTTAAAAAACATTATGTAGAACTGGAAGTATAAGAAAGACATTCAGTTTTTTTTTTAAACGAGTGAGTTATTTTCACTCGAATGAAAAACATTTTACAATATATATTTCTAAAGACCAATGCATATTCTTTCTTCTCAGGTTCACTTCTAATGAAACCAAGCAACAGTTATGAACGAAGAGGATTAAAAGAAAACGAAAGTAAATGCTTGATTTTACTTGAAAGAATAACACTCAAATACATCGTGTAGTAAGAAGTTTCAAATTTACAATTTGTTGGAACATACACTCTGAACGCAAAGCATGAGAAATAAAGTTTCGCATTTATACGAAACCATATTAATTGCATAAAAATGCAAAATTCTCGTTAAGCTACGTCAAATGTTTCATTATTTTTAAACAATATAAATATGGATTTGACGCTTTTAAAATCCAGCTTCGGCTCTCGTGCTTTCACGAAATCTACAATACGGCTCTTGTCGTAGTGAAGTTAGGCCACCCTGGTATATAACGTAAATAGTACACTAAGAGAATGGACCTGTTTGTATATAAATTTGAAAAATTCATGCATTTAATTATTGATTTAGTTTTTGATTTGTTGCATGTTATTAATTGAAATTATTGTTTTAATATTGCATTGATTTTCCTTAGTTATAAGTATGGCTTCCCGTCCAGGGATAGCACAGCCCAGGACGTGCAGCCCTTGGGAAGGAGGCAATGTTATGAATTTTTTATAATGTAACATGAATGACCTTAAGAACACTAAGCTTTGCCAGCAAATTATTTATACGGACAAGTTTATTTAACATTGAGGTAAATGGTTACGAATATTGTAGTAACATGAACGGAGTTAAGAACATGAAGCACAGTGCCCGGGAAAATATTATAGGGACAAGTGCACTTTACATTGAGGTAAATGGCTATCTCGCTAAATTTTCGAGATATCGCCAAGTTAGCGATGGTTTTTGGGAATAATTTTTATCGCGAAATTTGGCAAGAAATCGCCCAAAGTCGCCAAACTTGGAGACCATTTGATGACATTTGATCTGGTTGGAGGAAAACTATATAAGACCCTAGAGGACATGCGATCTCCGTTTCCTTCATCTTCTATACTGCCCTCTTGGACTCACTGTTCGGTACTCATTTCACTTGGAGCGCCCTACTGTGGTACATAAAATTATGACAGCCGGAACACAACATGAATTATTCATGCTAATCTCCGCATACAGAGAAAGTTGTACTTGAAGAGCTTCGTTTTTAGTTCAGAGTTGCTTCGGAGTATTGAGGGATCTCGCGTTCTAGAGATTTCTCAGCGGCCGGTTGAAAACTATATAAAACTGGAGAGAGCATCTACTCTCAGTTCAGAGTAGTCTATGGAGTATTGATGTAACTTCATATGAGCTTTTCCCTTTAAATGCGCTTTGCATTGCGTTGTGTTTAGCAATCTTAATAGTTTGACGTGGCAACTACTGAGAGGGCTCTGTCGTACTGCGAAGACCGGTACGAGTACTTTTGTGGAAAGTTCCAGAACCGTAAAGTGTTTCTTTTGCGAAAATAAGTTTTATCAAGCTATCATCATTTATGTGTGCATTCTATCCACTATGAGGTAGTATACACTTAACATCATTAAATAATATTTAGCATATATACGTTTTATTAAGATCTTATCAATAAATTTTTAGCATTATGTTTTCTAACTTTGCATTAAAGGTATAATTCACAAATATAGGCTGGAAGTCAAGGTAAGTGGTCTATCCTTTTTCATGTGTTTTCTCGAGGTCTCATTCAGTGGCGGCGCGTAGCTAAAATTAGTGGG
This sequence comes from Stegodyphus mimosarum, assembly GCA_000611955.2. Classification (NCBI taxonomy): domain Eukaryota; kingdom Metazoa; phylum Arthropoda; class Arachnida; order Araneae; family Eresidae; genus Stegodyphus; species Stegodyphus mimosarum. The sequence goes on along the minus strand of KK118200.1, from coordinate 247,696 downwards.
GGTGCTGTTCCAAAAAAATTTAACCTTTGTTTTAAACCTGTGTAGAGGGAAACAAACATGTATAAAAAGAAAATTTATTTTGAAGCTTCCATGAAATTTTACAAAAGAAATATTAAACATTTCTTAATTACTTTATCTTAAATTGTTACAGTTCAAGCTTTATCTATTCATTTAAAAATGAAATCCTCTTCTTGTTTTAATTTGCGTGAAGAGATCAATAATTTTCTCCTTGATCTCTGGATGACAACTGAGGAAATTTTTCTATATTGAAAGCATTGCAAGCGCATGAAAATGAAAGCTCTTGAAGTTCACTTATAGTCACAGAATTTATTACTTGAGGATGCAAGGACATGGTTAAAGTTTTCTGTAAAACAAAAGAACCGAAAAAAATGAATCAAATAGAATAGCTGAAAAATAATCTAACCAAGAATATGGTGTATGATTTTTAAACACGGCACACGCGGAGTAAAAAAAAGAACCAGCTCCCAACGACACTCCAGATTCGGCACTGCAAAAGCGACAGTGCTCTCTCCCTCTCAACCTCGTACGCTCCTTCCTAAGAGCGCATGCGCAGAACAGCCAAATACGCGCGGAGTGAGAAATAATCACGTTTCCAGAATTTCGGCACTGCAAGAGCCACAGTGCTGTTTTATCTCCCTGGCTCGAGTGCTGCTCTGTGCGCGCTTGCGCAGAACAGCCTTGTGAAGCGCAGTTCCATACAAAAACTTTTGTACCTTTTTCATAAACTGGAGGATGGCTACTGACATTAAGTTTAAGGATTATATATTGTAGAAGTATAAAGAAAGAATTAAAGAAAAAAGGGCTCATTATATTAAATATTAAAAATAATAATAATAAGTGGAAACAGGGGGTGCAGCAGTTCCACAGTGCTTATTACGAGCCGCCACTGGTCTCATTATACTGAACTTTATTCAGTCTTCTTCCAAAATAACTTTGCTTTTCACATCATGAAATTTGTATTTGTAATAAAATTGGAACAGTTTAAAAATTTAAGTGAATTAAATTGAATAGAAATTTCACCCTCGACAATGGTTATTGCATAAAATTAGATAATTTCGAAAATTTGATTGAAGTAATTTATAACTCGTTGAATAATTTCTTCCAGACCCCCCAGAACAATAAATTGAAAAAAATAATTTTCCCAAAAATTTAGGTAAATTGAATGAAATTCTATCTTTAAAGGGAAAAAGTAAAAATAGTTTTAATTATGTTTTATAAAAAGTTACGAAATGCCAGAATTTTTAGTCAATTTTTTGATTTAACATATGAAAAATTCAATTATAGTACAATTCTTTTAAACATTAATAAAATGCTGCTTTGTTGCTTTTAATTAACAAAAAAAATAGAGAATCTGGTTGCTTAGCTGCTACATGAGAATTCTACCGCTTGCATCAGACTGCCAGAGCGCGGTGTTACAGATTGGCTACAGTTTTGGTGGCATTTACCTATGGCTTAAAAGCCGCCCAAACGGTATAGTGGTTACGGGAGCCGACTGCGATACCAAAGGGCCCGGAATCGAATCCTGGAGAAGGCATGGTTGTATCTGTCTGTCCCTTCATAGGAGGCAAAGGTGGTCCACCTATTAGGTGCCTCCATAATAAAGTGACCACCATTTCTGGCCTTACATGTGGCCAAGCCGAAGTCGGCTGAGGGTCAGCCGCTGGGGAAAAAAACCTTTGGCTAAAAATTGAGGTTATACGTAAGCTGTTCAGTCCTAAAGAAAATATTTCATGAATATTAAAGGTGGAAAGCCAAGTCATTTCAACGCAGTAAGAATCACCTCAACTAACTTTTCAGCAGATGGAAGGAGGTGTTCGTTGTATCAAAAAGTGACTTAAAGAGGAACAGATGAAACGGTAAAGACGGAATCAGTGGGAACAGCAGCGGACTAATCTGCGGTATTTTGAACTGAGTATAAATTGAGAAGAGACGAAACAGCACCTAAACCCTACAAACTGATTAATCTTGATTAACTTTGACTTCGGAACATAGCTTTGACCTCAATTGTCGGTCTCAAAAGAGTGGATTTTCGTGGACATCTGGGAGTCTGACTTGAAAATTATGCTTTGTCATTTTACCATACTTCTCAAAAATCATGTTTTTACGCGAAGGGGGTCTCGTTAACTATCAAAATAAAAGCAGAAAGGTTTTCAATAAAGAACAGCAGTCAACTGTAAAAAGATTATTTTAGTAGGCAAAAAACTTCATGAAAAAAGCTTAAATTCTCAATGAAAGTGCCTTAGGTCTAAAAATTGGACTAAGCCCGTAAACAATACTGATTTTACAGATTTGATATATAAGGAATAACATAAACGTTGAAACTGCATGTATTCGGCAAGCAGTTTCAAAATTTCGCATTATAAGCGGCATATCCTTATACCCAGATGATCTCATAACGAAGTTTCACTGTATTCTGAAACGATATTGTTGCGTACGGACGGGTTCGTATTAGATTGAACGCACAAGGCCGATAATAGGTTAATAAAAATTTATTTTTATCAAAAGAAATATTTCAGAACTGGGGAATTTTCCACAGAAATATTCTTGCAAGAGTTCACAGTGTGGCAAATTATAATAACTACTGATCGTACTGGCACAGTATAATAACTACTGATAGTAGTTACACTACAGACTTCTAAGAACGTTAACAACAAGGCAATGCAAAGGGCATCTAAAGAGAAAGCTGATCCGATCTCACTCTGAACTTGCAACAATAACAACAACAGCTAGCTAAACAAGTGAGAGCAGATGCTCTCTCTTCAGCCTTAAATAGTTTTCAACCGGCCGCGAGATATTTCTGGTACTTTGTGCTTCTCGGAATCACTGGAAAGCAATACGAGTGGTCAATTACATTCATTCAATTTAAATACAAATTACCGAGATGCCCATTTACTCAATGTTGAATGCACGTGCTCCTGTATTCTTACTTTCCCGGCATAGCTTACTCTTAAAATTTTATTATTAAGCTTTCGCTTAAATGCTACATTTCCTAGAAAAACACAACAATTTTAATTATAATTCTACTAAAATTACTTATCTAAGCACAAAATTCGGAACACTATTTTTAAATAATTATTCGTGCCAAATAAAATAATTATTAAAAATTATCAGCAATTAAGAAGCAATCAGTGCTTAAACTTTATTTAGTACAAATTGTGCAGAACACTCTTCATCAATACATTGTAAATTTATTCAGCAATTTGATTAAACTTTCAAAGGAAACATAATTAAAATTAAAACTTTTCACAGTAAAATTAAATTTTAATAAATTTCAATATGTTTAGCAATTCAGGCTTTTCACATAAATATTCATTCAGTAAACTAGTTGAAGTTTTTTTTTTTTCGTCTTTTTTTTTTTGAATTACAAAAATTAATAATTAATTTAATGCTAATAGAAAGCTGATATCTACAGTATCGTTAATTATAAATATATATTCAATTTCTGGAATGCAATTATTACATTTATATTCATCAAGATTGGTCGCTTTAATCAGTTTAAAAAAGGATAATTACTGATAATTTCTTTCACACAGAGAAAAAAGATAAACAATGCTAGATTGGGGGAAGGAACTTTGCAGTTATATCAGAAACTAATAAAATTAAAACAATGGCAAAATGAAATGAAAATAAAAATAGTTATTTAAGAAACATAAGAAAAGAAATAAAACTTATATTCATATCCATTATGGTAATGCATTTTAATCCATTCTTCAAACGTCAACATTACTGAATAATGTCCATTCTGACACGAATGTTCTTTAAATAGGCCCATTATAGTAAATACTATAAATATATCTGCAATATTTTGTGCACTTATAATACAGCTATTGTAACTATTAAGGTATTTAAAATGCAGAGTTATTATTAATAATTTTTAATACATGGGGGAGGGACGTTAACGCTATAAATATTAAAGAGGAGGGAAACTTTGTAAAGAATAAATTTGCAAGAAATTGAAGATGTACAAGAAATCAATTATTAGTATTTAAATTACATACGCAGTTAATTAATTAAAATTCACTTATTATTACTTTACATTTATATTTACACTTTAATTTCTCACACACTGCTTGAGAAGCAAGCGTCTGGCCATTTGGAGAAAAAAAATATTGATATGCAGTATTTATTACTTTAGTTATTCATAATTTCCGAATCATTTTCCGAGGTTCAGGAAATTTTAATTAAGCTTTGAATGCAGGAAAGAACACGAATTTATGAAACTATATCGTAGAAGACAACCGCAAACAATAACTTCGTCGCTGGAGTATTTTGGGGATAGAGCTTGTGCATACTTCTTACTGCTTCACAGTCTTCGCGTCAGTTTTCTTATAATGACGCTACTGACCAATTATGCCAGTTATATAATTTGGCCAAATATTTAATATATCTACAAATGTTTCGACTGGGTTTTTTAAGGTAAAGATTTAATAAGGTTTTTCCCTTCTCAAAAACTTATACTAAACAAAAGTCAATAATATTAAAAATCGGGGCGGAAAATGTGACCTAAATTAAACTACTTTCACGCAAGAAAATAATTGAGCTTTAAGAATAGCATAAAGCTGAATTTAAGAAAATGCAAAATTCAACTTTTTGCATTCTGACAAATGGTAATTTGAAACCAGAGTTGCAAAATATATCTTTCAGAAATCTACATTCCTAAACATCCGTATACAGGATGTTTCCGAATTCGACCGACCAATTCAGGGGAATGATAGTAGCCATCAAAAACAGGAAATTTACCATAGAACATGGGGTTGTAAACCACATTCAATGGGTGAAAACAGCAAAAATAGATAGCTGTGAGGATAGTGGGTCTGATGAAGTGAGTGGCCAACCATATGCGAGGATTAGGAGCACTGCAACGGAGAAGAAACCTTTTAGAATCCAAATTTCTAATGCGTATGGGGAAAATAAAAGTAGCCAGCAAGTATTAATTAGTGGACACTGCAGAATTCGCAAGTGTGAAACTTCATTCGGAAGCAATATGTCAGATCATACGAACGAGGAATATGCGGATGTGCATCTGATTTACCGCTGAGCAGATTGCAATGGACGCGTACACAGAGGATATACAAACAACAATATCCAAGGAGGCGTTGTCTGCACCATACCACCTCACGAACTGACGTTCGTTCGAATCGACGGCTGCGGGAGATGAGATCCTTCCAGATAACGAGGCATAGTGCAGAGCAAGAACGCAGTGTTCTTAAACTAACACCGAAGACCAGGACTCTATTACCTAGCTCTCTCATGGATCGCCCTACATAGATTAACATCCTGGCCCCCAGAGGCAATCCTCGGGGCCGCGACCCAACCGGTGAAGCCGACGAGTCCCATAAGTCGGAAGCTCCTCATCATACAACATCTCCCGACTCCACCCGCAGGGGCACTTACCCCAGGACGGCCGACGAAATCCAAAATATAACTCCACCACAGCCAGAGGAGCAGACACGACAGTACCAGTACGGTCCCTGCCAAGCCTGAACCAACCTGAGAATGAACTCGGGTTCTAGTCCTGTGAAGTCAACTTATATACCCCCGTGGTTGAGACTGCCTAAGTACAGATCCTAGCCAGTACTTCCCAGGAATTCTCCTGAGTCAACCCCCGGGGGGGCAGTGTTCTTACACCTGAAACAGAAAATCGAATATCCGAACTGTCTGCAGTTTCCCAATCGACCAGCACAAGATCAATTGCACCTGAACTGGGTATTCGTCATAAAATGGTGTGGAAGGTTCTGCGTGCAGGAAACATGCACCCCTTCCACGCGCAGAAGGTCCAACTCTTAAGCGATGCCAGCTACTCATTTCGGATAGAGTTCCTACGCTAGATGCTTGGTTCACAGTTTTCTGAAACTGTTTTGTCCTCAACTGAAGTTTGCATTACGACAGAAGGCGTGGTCAACATACACAGTGCTCATATATGGTTGTCCGATCTAGTCAAAAGTGCTCAATATTAAAATCTGAGCAGGAATTCTTGGGGATCATCTGTTCGAATCGTACTGTATGTTTCAACGGGTCCGTCTGGTAATCCTTTGTCCGTCGGTGTTGGCTGTGCAATGACCTTAGCGACCACAGCCTCGAACAATTCCTATAAAAATGGTTCGTCGTTTTCTTTCTGACGTTGAGCTGTGATGCATTGTAACCTTGCTTTAGGTCAAATAAATGTTTTTTTTTACTTATTATTTGTTTCTTTTGCTCCATTCAACGTCTCACCCTTCATAAATATTTTTGCGATTTTTTCCGACTGAACATGGTTTGCGACCCCTTGCTCTATGGCAATGTTTCATCCTCTTGATTCCTATTAGCTCAAATCTGAATAGGTCGGTTCAATTTGGAAACACCTTGTATAATTACATCTAGTAGTATTTGTATACAGGTTCCAAAAGTTTTAATGACACCTCCATTTATTTTGATTATACGATTCATAGTTTTTTGTTTGATTAATTTACCCATGGAAAATTCTTCTTCACACTGACGCGTTATTTTTCGTATGGCACAGGTATAAAAATTTAAGCTTCGTATAAATTTATTAGAAGATAATACATTACCACAATTATTGCAGTTTGAAAGCCTTTACTGTTTGATTCATTTTTTAAACTGAAGCCACGGACGACCAAACATTTAAGTGATATTTAATAATGTCTAGAAATACCCTGCATAGCCATTATATACTCAATGATGCAACTTAATGATACAGTCAATAATATTGTATAAGCATTATAAACATATTAAAGAAAAGAACTGTTACCCTTTACTTAGATCTTTGTTGATTTCTTCAAGAGTCTTGCTCTTCGTTTCAGGTACACAAAAGAAAACGAATACAGCTGCACCATAACATATGAATCCATAAACCACAAACGTTGGGCCGATACCAGCTACATCTGTGAAGAGACATGAAGAAAATATTGTAACAGAAGTCTAAATTACTAAAAGAAAGCCTCTATTAAAAGCTTTGCCGTTTAATGAGACTAAATCTTACTATCCAGAATATACAAGCGGTATTAGAGATGATGAATGTACTGACAAAGAAGGAAAAAAAAAGTCAGTTAATTAGAATGATATTTTTCACTACTTTATTCTACTTTTTATCTAAATGCTCATGAAATATGAAGTGTATTTGAAAATGTTGCAGATTCTTCACACGTTTTAGAAGCTTTGACATTTGCTGAATAACTAAGTGTGTATTTACTATTAAAACAATGGGTTTTTCTATATGTAATCATACTTTTTTCACCAATGCATTATAATACTTATTACGTATCAATCCTACATGCTAGTAATAATTTAGTTCGAGGGTCCAATTGTCTAAGTTTGGTGAGAAATTGGAAGTGTAGTAACTGCACAGAAGAAGGGTTAAATTTACCCTTTATTACACTCTTTATAAATTTACAATGCGTCAACTCGACGCTAACAAACTACGCCTCTGCTTGGGCGGTAACTGAAACTGTAAGGAATGAACTAAAGATTTGAAGATATTAACAAGTTGTAGAATTACGCTGCAGGGCTCAGACTATCCTGTTTCCTAAAACAGCGTAGAAAATCTAGTGGCAGCAACGTAATAGCTGTTACGCCACGTTTAACCAGCAATAAATGTTAAGCAGAAGCTCACGCTACAACAAGCACAGAGTTTGCCCACACTCTCTAACTTTTCCTTCTAGAACTTGATACTTAAACCTTTTCTCCCACTGGTAGAATTTGCATTACTTCACGCTCGCTACCAAATGTAAATATTCTGGCACTGGCAGTTAGGGGAATGAAGACTCATAGGAAAGGAACTTGAAATTAAATTTAACTGGTTATTAAAATTAAATATAAATCCCTACAGTTGCCCCTGCCAGAATTTAGCCAGACTTGGATAAAGGTCCTTAAAGACCTGTTACAAACTGTTAAATTCTACAACTAACAGGTCCTGAGCCCCGTCTACACACAAATTCACATAGGGAATTCAGTCTTGTCCTTCCAGTCATCTAGAAAGAATACTATAAATACATGTGTATCAAACAATAAATAACACTAAGTTCACAATACATTAATTCTTTTATTGAGTTTCTAAACCTTTAGTATTTATCGCAGCTTTCTCAACTTTTCCGAACATTACGGATTTTAAGGGTCACATTTACTCATTTCACATTTATGCTTAAATTTTAAACTTAATCCTCTTTTTGGCTCTCCACAATGTGGCGTGAAAACGCAAGTGCAATATGAACAAACGCTCCATCTAAACGCACATCAAATTGTTAGCACATAACGGCCTTCTTAGACACACCTTAAATTCACTTCTTAATTCTCCATCTGCTAATAAACATGAAAATTAACTAGAACGTCGGTGGAGAGCCCTACAAAACACATGCATACCAAATATTTTTTCCACGTTTAGCTTAAACACATGCAAGCTTTCGCTTAAAATCGCATGATTTGACTTGGCTAACATTTCGTTTGAGCGAACTCACTTGAATATATTAACTTTTACATTTTGAGGTTTTGATGGATCGACTATTAAATAGTAATAATAATCCTTTAGCTAATAATAGTTATTTTATTGGATTCTGTATATATCGATGATGCACTAACGGTGCAGTGGGTGTCCTGTCAATAAAGCCAATATTAAAGTGCAATGAAGCAAAGTTACACGAAGCGAATATCTTTAAGACCTTTTAAAGCGAATACGTATACAATATCGGAATGCCATACTGTTGAACAAAATAAATATTCCAGTACCTTTGCCTGTAGCAAAATAACATTATAAATATAACTGCTCATACCACCTCTTAATTTTAAATAGTCAGAGAAAAACGGAAGTTCAATGTTGCTTATGATATTTTTGTGTGAGATTTCTAGAGCGTTTTGGATGATAACGGATTATCCGTAACACGAATAATTTACACTCGGATTATTTAGAGTTTATTGCATTTTATAAAAAAATATATATAAATAAATGTATAAGTATGTTTCAGTTGCTCCGCTTAAAAATATTTCATTTGCTTCAGAATGTACTATTAGGCTATAAAAATTGATATTTAGGTGCAAATAAATGCTTTTAATATACTAGTTGATACAGAAGGAAATTTTAGTCAAAGAAAAAATTCTACTATACGATAATTTTAAGCTTTTTATGTTAATGCAATTAGGACATGGGATTTAGACGAGAACGCAATGCCTAATTATAATATCCGGAAACAATACTTACTCAGAATATCCAAGAAAGTCAGGGAGACTACAATATTGGATCCCCAGTTGATACAAGTTGCTACAGATACAGCTCTTCCTCGAAGAGAACCTGGAAAAATTTCACTGAGTACCAACCATGTGACTGAAAAAGAATTGAAAATTTTATAAAATTTGGCTAGAATATCAGCATGAGGTTTTAGAAATTCATACTTGTCAACGTATTTTAAAAAATCAAGATGCATGCGAAAAAAACAGAAATTATTTTAAAACATCCGGCAGCATTGCTTTGATTTATATACTGGACGTACTGACTCTTCACTTTGAGGCACTCACTTCACATTGAGGCATAAATTATAACTCATTTTATTCTACAATATGCTATAAAGGGGCTATTTACTGGCTTAAAAATCAAGAAGCCTTCATTTAAAAAAAAATTAGATCGTAAATTAGAAACATTAGAAAGATAGATTAAGATGAAAATGTTATTCCACAGCGTATTTATTATTCTTCTATTCGAAACACATATGTTCCTTTTTTTGATTTATGCGTATTTTTTTCCTAAATAAAGTGTTTAAAGCAGGTACAGGTAGAAGCTCGGGCCAGCATCTTCTAACCAGGCAGCAGTTAAGCTTCCGACTTTATTTTTTGGCAGAACACCCTGGGGGAGCGAGTGACTCCCATCCCTCTTCCCTACCACTAACGTTTGGGGAGGACTTCCGGTTCGCCGCGTATTTTGTCTACCCCCTTGCCGCACAGACATTATATGTTTACAAATTCTTGTTCCACGAATAAATTTTTTATTGTTTGAAATGATATGGGAAGAAGGTTTTGGACATAAAAAATAATGTTTAATTTTGAATAAAAGCTCAAAACATGCGCTTTGTAGCAAATAAAATAGTTTAACAACTTTTTTTCTGATTCTCAAGTGTTTAAATACCTTCCATTACCCCTAACTTGTAAAGAAATATGACACATTTTCGTAAGCTTGGGTTTTGTGCTTCTCCCCAGTCCCCTTTGAGCGGAGGAAAATATAAAGAATTATCCTATAACCTTGTGCGGGTTGTCATGTTATAAGTAGTTAGCACATCCAGCTAGCAAATAGAGGTTTCGAGGTTCAAGTCCCCTTGAGGGTACAGTTGATTTCTCATATTTCCTTGCTCAAAAAATTTAATTTTCTCTAAAATTGTCACTAGAAATAGCATGTATAATCTTCTGTTATATTCATTTTCATCTCTAAAATTTCTAGCTAATTAAAATAAATGATACTTAGCTTTTTACCTGGTCCGTAGCTCATCCCATATGCACAAACAAATATCATTAATGAAGTAACTGATATAATTTTGATCGGCAGAGATGGACCAATATCCACTTGTTGAGTTGTAGAATCTGACCTTACAGGCGGCTTTTCATACCTATAAACTGGAAGCGTGTGATTTTCTAATAAAGTTTCACTTTCATTCACTATATACAGATTTTTGTTATCGACTTCAGAGAGTTGAAAACTTTCCAAAAATATATTGTTTTGAAAGTCTGTTAGACTTTCTGGCATACTACTTTTGTTTTTCATAAAATGTATCTTGGTGTTTTCAGTAATTATTTCCGCATGGTTGATTTTCGGAAAAATATAGCTTCTGCTGAGTATAAGTGGTTTAATATTGCGAGGAGCCTGAGAGGAAATGTTTGAATAAACCGTTGGTGAAGTACAACCATCAGTTGAGTTGTATGCTCCCTGAAAAGTTCCAAAAATTCCAAGAAGTGTAATACTGGTCGCCATTAATAGACAACCTATTAAGAGGAGAGATCTTCTTCCAACTTTGTCAACTATCAGAAGAGTTACAGCTGTAGAGAGCACCTGTAATAATATTGCATGAAAACTTCAAAAAATTACATAAATTATGTATTATTTTTATAGTAAAAGATAGAAATTTATTATCTGCACACATTTGGGTTTAAGCAACAGAGTTTAAAAATAGAATATCATTCTTCGGAAGATTATTTTTAGACATTTCTTCGTCTTAGCAAATTTTTGAACTTGATACTCTGAAAAACATAGCATTGATTACTGGGAAGTAAATTGTACAATTAGAATTCAGTGTTAAAGTTGGCATCTAGAAATCATAATCAAAAAGAAGTCAACAACAATAACAAAAAAAATTACTTATGTGATACTTCATAGCAACTTTAAAAGTATAGGAATGGAACGAAATTAGAGTATTTTCTAAACTTAGATGGGAAAGTCCATATGTAAGGATTTTATGTTAATTAACCAATTATTATGAATTAAACATTTACTGTAACTTCTTCTTTGTGTACTCCTCACCGGAATGCAAATTAGTTGTTTGAGTATTTAAGCTGAGAGTTTTGAATGTTGAAGTTTCCTTAAGGGTTTAATTAGAGTTTTTGGCAGCGTCACATGCAGTTTACGTCCTATCGCCAGTTCTGCCGGAAGTTATTCCGGCTTTAGCCATATTGCTAGCCAATGCTAACCACGCGCCGTTAAAATATTTTAGCCAGCTTAAGAAGTCTTTTTCGTGTAGTCTCCGACTATGTTATTTGAATTTGAACTTTGCTTATGCTATTTTAAACTCCCGCAGGTAGTGGAAGTTATTTTGCATACACAAATGCTGCCTTCTGTTTAATTTAAATTTCTTTGCCATCTTAATCCAGACTGAAGCAATAACTTACTTGTGAGTCTAGTATTGTCTGAAGCACATTGATTTAAGTTTCTACACAAAAGTTAGAAACCTACAAATATAGCTTAATTCACTTCCAGGAACGTGACGTAGGGGCAAGTATGCAAAAAAGAAAGAAAAATCTTCTTTCTTTTCTTATTCGTTTCAGATTGGTGGCGTTTTCTTTAATACGCGCTATTTTTTTGAATTTAAGGAACACCTTTTTCCATATCATTGTCTCTAAAGTAGAGGGTCATCTTATAACTGCAATTTCCTTTGTAAAATTTTAGTTAAACTAACAAAGTTTTATTTCAATTTAAATCTTTCTATCTCTTCTCATGTTTCAACTTCCCGTTAGAAGAAGCGCGCGTTTTCAGGGTTATGCTAATTTGAAGTGGAGCCAAGTGCTACTTAAGCAAAAGGTAGAAACTTCTCAGTGTGAGAGAGCTTTTAGTCTCAGATCACGGTCATTCTATTCGACGTTCGCCTGACCAGCTAGCAGCTAAATTCTAAGCCATAGTGCTTGCTACGTGATTGCTTATTGAAATAGATCCAAGTGCGCTAGTATTAGTAATTCTTGCTACGCACCATTTAGTTAGAGGCCAACTTCGCGTATAGCTCTGTGAGCAAAGATTAATTTAATTTCTATTTAGCTTTAGTTTTAAATTTACCTGATTGTTCATTTTAGACCCAAGTGTGGTCTTTTACTTTCTTTATCCCTCCCGAGTTGGGAAGTGGTTGTAAATAATATTGATTTAATAAAAGAGGATTTTAAATCCCTTTCAAGTGCAGTTATTCTACCACTTAATCACAGTATCTACAACCAGAACATAGCTGCATTAGCTGAACATAGCTGCATTCCTCCCTGTTCCAGATCAGGACTTAGGGACCTTAAGGAGTTTCACAAAGATGTTTGCCAAGACTATGCACAAAACACTCAGTCCTGACACCTTTATTCGAATTTTCCCTCTATTTTGCACGTTTATTTCAGACTTCTTAAAAAATTAAAATTAAAAAGAAAGATAACCAGGTTCATACGTACTTTCGAAGATATATATATCTTCGAAAGTACATATGAAGTTGAATTTCTTCTTATCCTTTGTTTTGATCATATTTTGCATAGCATAATATTATCAAAAAGACTACATTATAAAATCACAGTGAAAAGAAAAACCATTGTACATTGAGATAGATCTGCGATATTTTGACTTATTAAAGTATTGAGTGGGAATGATATTGTTAGTGGCAGATAGGTTGAAAATACGGACTTTAGACAACAAACACTGGGTCCCTAAATTCCTGTCTGCAATTTACAGGCTGGGCTATCGAGGTCATTTTGACGAGGGTCTCTTTAACAGTAGGCGTGACATTGTTGAGGAAGCATGGAGGACATGTATAAACACGTATTTCTGCCATGTGTTTATAACTGGGACATTCTGCATGACTTTTGGAGCAAAACTTTAGTACTGCATTTGCAAATATGTGATTAACGAAAGCATCAATGAAAGGTGGTATATGGAATTTCGTACAGAGATAACAGTGGTAGAAAATGTTATATAACCACAAACTGGCGGCAGTTTCAAAGGAGCATCCAACGAACAATGTTATGTAGCGTATTTCAATATAATGGAATTAACAGCTGGATGAATACCAAAATTTTACTGTTGCCAAATACTTAAAATATCTGTTCCTAGTATATGATGACTGATTTTAAATCCAATTGTATTTTAATATTTGTAAAGAAAAGAGTTTTACTTCTGTCTTACGTCTCAATATTAATTCGAAATATATTATCAAAAATAATTCATTGAATTTCAACTCATTTCATTTCTAGTACTAAACTGACCATCCATTACCCCATGAAAGTCTTTATTATTTAATAATATGAGATATATATCATACATAATATCTTCCCCAAAACTGCAAGTAACTTAACAACCAAAATATTCCATTAATTCTCTTTCATATAATTTGAAAATACAAATATATCAAACGTAGAGAAAATTTCGCAACACTTAACAAATCAAACACTAGTTCGCTAATACACAGATTCAAATTCAATAATTGTATCTAGCTAAATGTTACAAGCATCAGATAAAATAAAAAAATTATAAGCTTATACGCACGAAAAATAAATGAAAAGCTTTAGTAACTAGTTTCGTATTTTCCAGAAACTCGTAGATTCCGAAGCAATTAACCATGGGCTAACTTAGTAGACCACCTGAAAGCTCAATTTATAGATTTAACATTTAATAGCATATTATTAAAGATCTAGATTAATCGTAATTTTAAAAACAGCTGATACCTTAAAAATTTACAAATATAATTTTCCTCACAAAATTTGTTTTGTCAATTATTTTTATATCATTCCAAAGTCCTAAGAAACGTATTTCAATTCATTACCTCCATAAAAGCGCACTCCTATTCCAAACATACATAAATAATTAATTTAAATTATTATCAATAGATTTCATTTAGTGTTATCGTTAAGTATTCCCAATCGACTGAGAATCCTGCATTTCGTATCATAGTTAAGTATTCCCTATATACTGAGAAATCTATTTACTGAGAATCAAGAATACATCCTTAAACAAAACATCAAAAGTGGAAATGAGGCAATATGTTGAAATGGACTCACAGGTGAAATTTAGGATCTTTGGAAGAGCTCGCTGTTTATTAACCCCAGTTAGACACATAGTCTATGCTCGGGATTTCTGCAAAATATCCGTCACTAGCCGCGAGTTTATAAAACTTCTTCTCAGTGAAAAGTAAGCGGAAGAGGCGAAAATAGTAAACGAGACGAAGCTTGCATATAATGCCCCGAGTAGGATAGCGTAACTTTTAATAATGAAGATGAGAATGTGAGATGAAATCAGTGATGAAGGGGAGATTCTCAGCTCTCTAGACAGTGAGGTTGGTCTAAAAATCTTACTGTCTGTTCTTTGTCAGAAGCACAAACGGCAACTCGAGAATATATTACTCATCATACAACGAAGTTCTTCCAGCTTCCTCTTAGAGGAAACCGGCCTGCGAATCGTGTCCACCACAGTCGTGGTGTTTTTCTTCCTTGAGGTGATAGGAACCGGGCGGCTGGTCGGCTGCCACTCGATCTATTTATTTCAATTTCACAATTAAAGCTGCTTCAAAATCTCCAGACAAATCTCAAGGAAATACTAACTCTCAAGTCCTTTCCAGTCTCTGAGGAAAACCTGCTAATATTACGTCATTTTAAGCTTTAGCCAATATCTTACTTTTAAGCCTCCCTTTAGCCAACAAAATTTAGGCAATAAATTTCCAGAAGCTCTCATGAAACAGAAATCTAACTCCATTGGAAATATTCGAAACTCTTGTTAGCTGCAAAAATTAACAACTTTTCACATAAAAGGAAAAGTCACTCCTCAGTCTTTTATTGACTACAATGGACGAAAAACTCTCTCCCATGGATACAGTTAAAACCTTGAAAACTCCCTAGTCCTTATCATATTTCACAATAAACAACACTGATGAAAAATAATTTCTCACCTAGCATCTCCTCAACAAATCACCTGCGTTACACACCTTGACTTGTCATCCTAAATTGTTTAGCACTGAGGCCATTACACAAACGGAAATAAAGAATTAATAATTGCAATGATTCCATACATAATTAAAATTGTTTAATATTATTAATATTAAATTTTATATACAACAATGCCATTAAAGCTGATCCTCGCCAAAATATTCGGGTTGTTACAGACGAGCTTTATAATCCCACTAATCAGTACCACTTCTGTCACTTTGAAAGCTTTTTAGTCGTAAAAAATTCTCTGTCAGACAAGTTCCACATATAGGTTACAACTTCATCTCATCACAGACTCTTTTCTTTTGCCAAGGATTGATTTGATTGATTTATTTAATTATAGCCAAGCACACAAGGGCTACCTGCCTAAGAAAAGGGATGCTTTTGTGGAGGACGTCCTAAGGAAAACTGGCTCGTATATACGTTGCACATGGGGAAAATCATGAACACACCCATGCAACCAGCCGTTTGCCAAAATTCGAACTCCAGACTGAATTACCAGAGTTCAGCGAATTTACCGTTCGGCCACTGGTGTGCCTTTTACCTAGGAAACCAATGATTGACAAAGATGGCAAAGGTGGCAAAAATATGTGGATACAGAAGGGAACTTTGATTTCACAAACTCAGTATTTGAAAACAACATATCTGTTGACCATTTCAATCGTTTCAACTCAATAAGTATTTTTCATTTCATTTCATTCCATAAGTATTTTTCACTGATTATATGTTCTTTTATATTTGTGCAAATAACGATAAGGCGCTTTACGGAATCTAATAAAGAAATATTTGCAGAAGCCTATAAAGATGTATTGAAGATAAGCTCAAGAGATTTTTCCATTGTTCAAGAAACCATGCAACTGAAAATCACAGAAGTCCTTTGGAAGAGAGAAAGGCTCTTGAGGAAGATACAGCGTCACAGTTAGTTATCGTTACGGGGTGAACTTCTATTTATCAAGATATTCCTAGAGTCTTTTAAAAGAAACTAATTACATTTCAGCAATACATAACCAAATTAGGTGATAAAAGAAACTATGAGATAATAACCAAACTGAAAATAATGATGAAACGCTGACATTTTTTACATGACTGAAAGATTACATTGGCAAAGTTAAAGATATTATGAAAAAAAAATATAAGCGCAGATTACGGAAACCACCTTACCATTGTGATATTATGCGTTGTTTCTGATGATCGAAAGTTAAAAACCATACATAACTTGAAATTAAAAAAACTACACCACCGAAAGGAATTTTCCAGGAACAGTTATGCGTGTTTTAAAAAAAGTGGATGGATAGCAGAATAAACTGTCGGAAGACTGGCTAAAGATTGTGTTGAACAGACAATCCGAAAATGTTCACAGTCTAGTTAACATATTAGTACTTGATGCTATTTGAGGACATTTATATGAATGGATAAAGATAATATAAAAGGGCAATGACTTGGCTATGATTTCGTAGGTTGTGCTTATCCAACGGTAGCTGTTTAATACTGCAATTAACAAATCATTTGAAAATTACTTTTTAGAGGATTATATAACGTTGACTGACAAATGTACAATCAGCAACTATGCAAAAATAAATTAAACATCGCTACTACAGCTGGCGGAATATTTATCATCAGCTTGGAATCTATTCACAGAAACTGTAGCACATTTTATACCTTAACATAGATCGCATCACCAATATTCTCAATTCCTTCTCAGACGACATACAGTGACTTCAAAAATTGAGAATGCACACAACTTTTTATTCATAAATGCAATTTAAAAAGGAAACAAAAATAGTTACTAAAAAAATGAAAGATGCTTATATTTAACTCACTTATGAATAATTTCATTTTTAAAACGTAAGGACATTACGCAAAACATAAGGACAAATCCTCGAAAACAAAACTACAAGTTACAGAGTCTCGTACTCTTTGGAAGCATAAACTGAGCGAAAACTCTGAAGACTTAAGAAACTTCTAGCTGTATCTTGAAAATTACAACAGAAAGGATTTAAAAGACCCTTTTATTAACTCACATAAATTAACAGAAATCACAGCTTTTGCTTACAGGACAGTCAGAATTTTTGGCGTAATTCAAAAGTAATGAATTCCACGTAACTAAGTAAATTGTAAATTAGCCCAAAAGCTATACAAACAGAAAACGCGCAAGTTGGTTCAGACCTAATATCGACGTGATAAGCCTAATGACGAGAATAACGCAAAGCAGCAGATAAACTGTTCTCAAGAGAATCAACTCGTACCATGAGTTTCAGCAGGCGGAACAGGCTTTGATTCTACAATCTGAAACCTTCGTTCAAATACTATCTCTTTCATTTGAACACTCGAGAAATAGAAATTAGTATTCTGGAATGAAAATTGAAAGCGAGAAAGACAGAAAAGCTGATTAATATAAAATAACTGGTTAATAAAGCTAAATTGTAGAGTCATTAGGTTAGTTGGAAGCAGGAGATGTGAAAAATGAGCAGTGCCCTCTCCGGGACTTGAATACGCGTCGGGGGTGCTGACCACTACCCGACGAAGGCATGCGAAGAAGGCGGAAGAAATACCTTATATACCCCCAGTCGTCCTTTTAAAGGGCGACTGGGAATTAGGGGACCCAATCGCCAAATCCTGGTTGTGGAGAAACATCATCAACTATCTTTGTAGTTCGGGCGCCACTGTAGAGTCCTTAGGTTAGTTGGAAGCAGGAGATGTGAAAAATGAGCAATGCCCTCGCCAGGACTCGAACCACGGACCTCTCGAATACGCGTCGAGCGTGCTGACCACTATACCACGAAGGCATGCGAAAAAGGCGGGGGGAAATACCTTATAAAATGAACACTCAACAACTTTCCTTGCCAGAGTTTAAGGTTACGTAACAAAGGTCTTTAACGACTTTGTTAAGAACTTAAATTGTAATTAATCAAGAGCGAACTTCTTACAAGAATATAGAATTTACAGTAGCTTAACTAGTTTACATCTAAATGACAAAGAGCTGGATTTTGACGCAATCAAATGAGCTGCGGATCTCTTTCCCGCCTTCTCCAAGGAAAAGGATTTTAGCAGAAAAATTCAATACCCATTACATTACCATACTTTTTCCTAACATGTCGCAATAATACGCAATCGTCGACAAAATGTCGTGCATTGCCTTCAGCACTAGAAAAATACGAAGACTATTATTTTGAAAATTAAATCTTTTCAGGTACGCCGCGAAGTGCCCGTGTCCATAATTATTTGAATGTAATCAAAATCACATATCATTCTTATATTTTTAGAAACTACGAAGTTCAACAAATTTCTTTCCTTTTTCCCTGAAATGTTTCATTCCTCTTTCCAGCAATCATAATAGAAAGCTTTGATTTTACCAATAATAATTCTTTTTGATGCCTGAATATCGAACACATCGCCAGCATTACCCATAGCAGCCTCTTTGGCCAGCAGGCTGACCTTCTCATTGCCTATAGTACCAATATGGGCTTTCACCCAGTTCATTTTCACTTTAACTATTACAAGGTTATATTTTATATATGAAACTAACATATTAGTGTTATCAGCACCTGCTACCGAAACCAGATAATGAGTCTGTATATATTTTAATATATGCTTTTTCAGTCAGGCTGTAAGGTTTGGCCTAAGCTTTTAACAGTTATCTTTAGTTAAAACTACTTTCCTCTCCTTTCTATTTTCGTCTTACAATTTCCTACCAGAATGTGTTTTCAGAATCGCGTTTAATGCAAATGAGTGAGAGTAGTATTTAAATCGAAGTTCCACTGACTTCGTTAGAGAGCCAGAGTTTCTGACTAGCGAGCGTTCGCCTTTTGGTTACGTCTCTGTCTAAGCTATTATTACGCTCGACCGTACTTCAAGCCCTGGATAGATCCGCCAGTTTATCTGAGATTTAGGGGCCAACTACTTAGAATCTTGATAGATTAGGCTATATCTTTTTAGTTAAGCATTAGTTTAGATTTGTTTCTTATTACTTTGAGTTGAAGACCAAGTGGAGGCTTTGCTGTACGCTCTAAGAAAGGAGCCGACGGTATACTCTTATTTTGAATAATAAACGGTAATTAACCCTTCTTGAGTCTTACGTCGCTGTTCACGAACTCAAGCGATTGTTCGCTTATCTGATCGCAAGGGTCGTCACATTTAGCTGTTAGATAAGAGGTGGGAACCTGGAAGGTTTTCATCAATTCACTTAAGAGTAAGTACAATAGCAGCCAATTCGGCTTGAAAAACAGAATTGTAAGGTTCAAATCTAATTTAGCCATAGTCTATTTCTGTACCAAACAAGTAAACCACATATGCTGCAGCAGTTCCATTATCATAACCCGAACTGTCAATAAATACATCCAAATCCATGCAATCATTTGGTCTATGATCTGCTGCTTTTCTTAATGCAGGATATATACTGTTAATATTAAAGACAGAAAAATATTGTTACGGATTTCATATTTATTTAGAATTGTAATTAAAATTGCTTTATTTTCCCGTGCAACGCAGACGACTTTTGAAGAGAAAGCTACGTCAGAAAAATAAAAGTAAAAGAACGCGTGCATTTAATATTTAATAAATATCTTGTAATTATTGTTGCCATCCAGAAAAATCTAGAAAAATCGAGATTGTTCTAGTGATAATTAAGAAGCTTATAAAAGCCGAATTGAAACACCTCATCTCAGTTGTAGTTATAGCTGTTTAAAGCGAACTGCTCTTTGTTTACCTAATGCCGTAACGATTTCGCTGTGAGATAGAATTAGTTTATCTGTTTTGAATTGAGTTTTGCTAAACGTTTGAGATAGTGTGATGTGCGAATATCTCTGAAGAAATATTCCAACATTTTGATTTATTTCTTGTGGAAAGAATAAATTTTGTTAACTTTTTTTAAAGTCTTGTGCATTGAATCCATAACGAACACGTACTCACGCAACAATTTTTGGTGTCAGGAATTGGAATTTTGAATGCCAATTACACGAGCAATGGAAGAACAATTAAGTCAATTTATGGAAGCCTTTGCTGCATTTAAAGAGGACATGAAAGCTGGTCAAGAATCTGTAAAAGATGAAATAAAGGCTGTTAAGGAAGAAATGATAGTTGGTCAAGAGGAAATAAAAAGGAAAAACACCAGCATAATAGAAAACAAATTTGAAGGTATAGAAAACAGAACTGACACGGTTGAAAACAGAGTTGGAGAAATTGAAGAAAGAGTTTCTGCCTTCAACACCAAATCGAACAACAAATTGATGACAAGGTTTCTGCAGTTGCGAAAGAAGTTGATACTTTGAAGAAATTCGTAGCGACGGCAGGAAGCAATTCGGATACTTTTAAATTTCTACCCATGCCAGCGCATCTCTCTCTGAAGCTATCGATATATGATGGGATGACCTCCTGGCAAGTGTATAACACACAATTTTCTATAGTTGCAGAAGCTAATGGATGTGATTCCCAAGCTAAGGCCTGTCATCTTGCCGCTTCTCTGAGAGCAGAAGCAGCGGATATCCTTCAGACTCTTCCCGAAAACAAAAGGCTAGATTTCGAAGCTCTGTCCGGCGCACTAGAGCTGCATTTTGGAGAGAAGTGTTTAAAAGATTATAGCAAGCTCCAGTTAAAATCCCGTCAACAGAAGCCTACGGAAACACTCCAGGAGCTCGCCACGGATGTTGAAAGCCTGTCCTAGCTCGCCTTTTCGGAGTGCCCGACAGAAACAAGAGAAATCCTGTCCCTGCAATACTTCATCAACGGCATCCGGGATCCTAAAATACAGAAAGCACTGCGAATGGCTGATGTGAAGGACTTAAAAAGTTCTCTGGTGTACGCCATGAAAATCGAGGCACCACAGCAAGCCACTCGTAGAAACCGCCACCCAATGAGAGCTGCTCACATACAAGAACCAGCGGATCCAATGATTGCTCGCCTAGACAATTTAACCAGAAAGGTTAATGCTTTGACACGGAATATTGGTGACAAGAAACCGTTCGTAAAGTGCTGGAAATGCGGTGCTGAAGGGCACATACGAAGAAACTACAGAACACCGAAGGGCACGGATGTTAAAACCATGCCTATCAAGGAGGAGGGAAACTAATTTATGGCCATCTCGCGGGGCGGAGGTCGCCAGATAATGAAAAGCCCCAGTTTAAAGCACTTCAGATTTCTGCAATGAGTGGTGGCAGTAACGGACGTTTCATCATGGGACACATCAATGGAGTTCCTTGTAATATAACCATCGATACAGGAGCCAATCTTACCATCATTCGAAAAGATGTGGCTGAACAATTGAAAAGCAAACTCACCTGGACGCCGCCCTGCGTTACTCTCCAGATGTCTCTGGCGAGAAGATCGAAATCGAAGGAAAATTAAACGTTAACATCACGTTTGGAAGTGCCGCCTACCATCACACGGCATATGTAGCAGAAATTACAGACCCTTGCATACTCGGTTTGGACTTTCTAAGGAAATACAATTTTTCCTCGGACTTTAAAAACAACGAAATGCATTCTGAGTATGAAGACATAACCTTATTCGGGATTAATGAGGAAGGAGTGAAATCTATCCACAAAATCACAGCTAAAGACGATATCACAATACCGGAAAGAACCGAATTTTTACTTCCTTGATCCATAGCCGAAAATAGAAATTTCTGCTACGGTGTAATGGAATATCCCCAAAACTGTAATAACACTAAAGGAGTACTAATAGTCTCAGCACTCGTCGACCTGTCGAGGACCGTTACCCCGGTGAGAGTTGCCAATGCAACTGACAAGGCGAGAGTTATTAATAAAGGTGAAGTGGTTGCAGAATGTACTCCAGTAGCCAGTGTTAAAAGAAAGAGTAACATCCCAGAAACCATGTCTTCAGAGAGCGTTACATCGGAGTTATTGCAGAATGCGCAATTAAACGCTGATGAAAGGAATGCTGCCCAGCGTGTCATTAAAGATCTTCAAGATGTTTTTCCCGCTCGTCTTCTGACGTGGGTCGAACCAGTTTGGCTCAACATCGAATCGATACTGGTGATCATCCGCCAATCAAGCAACATCCAAGACTTCTGCCGATTGCCAAACAGGAAGAGGTGCGAACACGTATAAAGGACATGCAAGAAAGCAATATCATCGAGCCTTTAGCAAGTCCCTGAGCATCTCCCATTGTCCTGTTGAAGAAGAAAGACGGGTCAACCAGATTTTGCATTGACTATCGCGGTTGAACGTGGTTACGAACAAAGACAGTTACCCTCTTCCTAGAATTGACGACATGGACACTCTTTCTGGAAGCAAGTGGTTCTCGACACTTGATTTAAAGAGTGGATATTGGCAGGTAGAAATACATCCTGATGACCGCGAAAAGACGGCATTTACTACAGGACAAGGACTTTGGCAGTTCAAGGTGATGCCGTTTGGACTATGTAATGCGTCGGTTACATTCGAGCGTCTAATGAAGACTGTTTTGAGAGGTCTTTCATACGAAGCCTGTCTGATATACCTGAATGACATCATCATCGTCGGGAAAAGTTTCGAAGAACATCTAGAAAACCTTAAAAAGGTGCTTCAGAAACTGAAAGAAGCCAATCTGAAGTTGAGTCCCCCGCAATGCAAATTATTCAGACAGGAAGCGACTTACCTCGGGCATGTCATCTCTGCTGATGGTGTGGGCACGGATCCTGAAAAAGTGTCAGCAGTTAAAGACGGGAGACGTCCCGAAAATGTGCACCAGCTGAAAAGCTTTCTAGGGCTTTGCACCTATAGTAGATTCGTAAAGGATTTTTCTTCCATCGTAAGACCCCTTCACAAGCTGATAGAGAGCAAGCAAAAAATCGTGTGGACAAAAGAATGTGAGTATGCGTTTAAGAATCTGAAGGAAGCTTTAACATCTGCTCCAATCCTGACGTATCCTCAGCTCTACAGACCATTTATTCTCGACACGGACGCGAGTAATGAAAGTGTCGGAGCTGTTTTGTCCCAAGAAATAGAGGGTCAAGAACGTGTAGTGGCTTACTGGAACAAGTGCTTGTCTAAACCGGAGAGGAATTACTGTGTCACCAGGAAAGAGTTGCTAGCTATAGTCAAAGCCGTAGAACATTTCCATCATTATCTATACGGCAGAAAATTCCTGCTCCGCACAGATCATGCACCATTGGCCTGGCTTTTAAATTTCAAGAATCCTGTGCGTCAAATAGCCAGGTGGATACAGAGACTCCAGGAATATGACATCACTATCCGTCATCGCAAGGGATCATCGCACGGGAACGCTGACGCCTTGTATAGGAGACCTTGCCCAGAAAACTGCCGATATTGTTCCAGGGTCGAAGCTAAATACCAACTGGTTAATACAGTCGCACGCGAAATTACAACATCAGCATTCGGCTGATCCAGACCCATGGAGTGACAAGGAAATCAGGAAAGACCAGCTGGAAGACCCTGACATTAAACCCATAACTGAGTTAATGGAGACCTCAAATAGAAAGCCTACCTGACAGGACATTCCGAGCTATAGTCCAACGAGAAAACAATATTGGGCTATCTGGGACTCACTCCATATTCGAAACGGCGTTTTGTACCGGAAATTCGAATCGTATGATGAAAAGACATTCCGATGGCAGCTGCTACTCCCAAGATCCCGGATCCCGGACGTGTTTAAAGAACTACATAGCAGCCCTACAGGAGGCCACTTCGGAATAATGAAGACCTCGCAGAGAGTACGGGTGCTCTCTGGAATAATGCAAAGGATGACGCGCAAAAGTGGTGCAGATCTTGCGATGCCTGTGCAAGTCGGAAAGGACCGAAGAAACGCAGCCGAGGAAGCTGCAACGTTACAATGTAGGAGCACCTTTTGAACGTATCGCCTTTGACATCTTAGGACCTCTGCCACGAACTGCTGATGGCAACAAATACCTCCTCGTTGCCATTGACTACTTCACCAAGTGGCCTGAAGCGTATCTTATTCCTGATCAAGAAGCTGTCACAGTAACAGAGATGATGATACACTACTAGATTCCCAGGTTCGGAGTGCCTCTTCAGTTACATTCCGATCAGGGAAGGAATTTTACCTCGGCTGTAGTCAAGGAACTCTGCAAGCTACTCGGCATTGACAAAACCCAAACGACGCCTTTACATACCCAGTCGGACGGCATGATAGAGACGTTTAATCAAACTATCCTCAATAACCTCTCATTAGTGATTTCTAGGAACCAACAGGACTGGGACAAGAAGTTACCACTGTTTTTACTGGCTTACCGCAGTGCTGTTCACGAGACTGCCGCCTATTCCCCATCCCAGATGCTCTTCGGTCGTGACCTTCGTCTGCCACGTGATCTTTTGTTTGGTCGCCCTCCGGATGCGCCTTCATCGCCTGAGTAATACATTCAAGATCTCCAGGCCCGGTTTGAAGTGATGTACAACTTTGCACGAGAGCGAGTCAACTTGGCGACGAAGAAGATGAAGACCCGCTACGACACGAGAGCTACTGACCGTCGTTTCAACGAAGGAGACAAGGTGTGGTTGTGGAATCCGACTCGTAGAAAAAGACTCTCTTCGAAACTACAGTCACCTTGGGATGGTCCGTACGCAGTCCTAAACAGGCTGAATGATGTCGTGGTCCGGATACGTAAGTCTTCGAACTCTAAACCGAAAGTAGTTCATTACGACAGGTTAGTTCATTACTATGGCCATAGTACGTAGTGTTTATAATTGTAAATAGTATAAGACCATGGCCCTATTTGTATTTAGTATTTGATTTGTATTTAGTATTTGATTTGTATTTAGTATTTGATATTTGTATTTCATAGTATTTGTACTTGGTATTTGATATTATTTGAATTGTATTTAACGTTTGATAGTATTTGATTTGCATGAAAGTTACCCATTGCAATTATTGTTTATTTTGTTATCGTAATATAATGTTTATTATTACATTGTTGCCTTAGTTTAAGTTTGGCTTCCTGTCCAGGAATTGTACTGCCCGGGACATGCAGTCCTTGGAAAGGAGGCAGTGATACGGATTTCATATTTATTTGGCTATTTATTTAGAATTTTAATTAAAATTGCTTTATTTTCCCGTGCAACGCAGACGACTTTTGAAGAGAAAGCTACATCGGAAAAATAAAAATAAAAGAACGCGTGCATTTATTATTTAATAAATAAGTATCTCGTAATTACTGTTCCCATCCAGAAAAATCTAGAAAAATTGAGATTGTTCTAGTGATAATTAAAAAGCTTATAAAAGCCGAATTGAAACACTGCATCTCAGTTGTAGTTATAGCTGTTTAAAGCGAACTGCTCTTTGTTTACCTAATGCCGTAACGATTTCGCTGTGAGATAGAATTAGTTTATCTGTTTTGAATTGAGTTTTGCTACACGTTGGAGATATTGTGATATTGTGCAAATATCTCTGAAGAAATATTTCAGCATTTTGCTTTATTTCTTGTGGAAAGAATAAATTTTGTTAACTTTTTTTAACGTCTTGTGCATTCAATCCATAACGAACCCGTGCGCACGCAACAATATGTATTATATGCAGTAAAACCTCCGTAAGCTATAAAATCAACATTCTGTGAACGTAATTTAAATTTATCATAATGAAAAGAATAAAATATCGAGAGGGGCGGCATACCGGCCAATACGCAAACGACTTCCGTCGAAAGTGTTTTAAAGCATCCAGTCAGAAGCAACAGCCAAGGTCGTTGTATTGTATGTAATTTATTTCTGATTTGCTGTAGATCCACGGTCTTGGAACCCCAAACCCCAACATCATATAATAAAATGGGAGTAAAAGCTGTTTTGTAAATTAATCTAATAACGCTACTTTTCAGTGCTAATGATTCAGCTGAGAAGTTTCTTTTATAATATATCAGAATAGAGTTAGTTCTTTTATAAATATTATTAAAATGTTCTTCAAAATTCTGTTTACAATTTAAAAAAAAATATTTAAGGTTTTCAACACATTTAATTCCAACACCTTCATACAAAGCTGTGTTAAAATGAAAAGGTACGAAACGTAGTAAAAAACGAACTGGTTGAAATTTGAATATGCCGCTTTGGCGTAACGTAGAGAGAGATCTAAGGACGCGAATGCAGTGTTCGACATGGTTGTGCGCATGCGCAAGCGCCCGCACATCACGTCGGAGCGAAGCAGGCTGTTGTGTATTCCGTTCAATAGATACGCCAGTGCCCGTGATGACATCTTGGCGTTCACAATGCAAAATTCGACGATTGAGGAGCAACGAGATATTATCAGATTTCTGACTATGAAGGGGTTAAACCGGCCTATATTCATCGCCGGATAGTGGCCGTCTACGGAGCAGAACTTATACTCCACTTTATCATTGACTTGTCGGACACAGTGTCTGCTTCGTATACGCAACTGCAAGTTAAATTTTAAAATACGCAAGTGCAACTTAAATTTTGCAATGTATTTTCACCAAACGGCAGCCTATCCTCTAAGGGTGGCAGCTATGATAGTAATTTTCGTACTTCGGCCACTGGGTACAGTACAAAATAGAAATTTAGCTGTTAAACGAAGCACTGAAGTTC
Source organism: Stegodyphus mimosarum (assembly GCA_000611955.2). Lineage (NCBI taxonomy): Eukaryota > Metazoa > Arthropoda > Arachnida > Araneae > Eresidae > Stegodyphus > Stegodyphus mimosarum. The sequence goes on along the minus strand of KK118200.1, from coordinate 220,775 downwards.
TCCAATCGAAAGTGACTGCGGATTTCATAGCAGTCTTAATGGTATCCACAATGAATACGAATTCTTCCATGCAACTAGCTTAAGCCTGTGTAACTTGCGAAGCTGAGAGAGCCAGACTAAACGTAAAAGTTTTTTGAGACATGATCCTTATTGTAATTCCGGCTCAAGTATAGAGTCTTACTCTTTCGTAACATAACCTGAATTAAATCTCTGAAGAGTTAAGCGACGTCTCGCTATGTTTTGAAAATCACAACAGAGATTTAGAAAGGGTGTAAAGACCCTTTTATTAAGTGAGATAAATTAACAGAAGTCACAGCTTGTGCATACATAACCAACCAGCATTTACGGCATAAATCAAATATAATGACTTCAACTTAACTATTTAAACTGCAAGGTATCCCAAAGGCTACACAGACAGAAAACGTACAAGTTAGCAAGTGCAATTAATGAATGTGATCTAGGTTTCTTTCAGGTTAATGATGTGAATATTCGAAAGGATTTATCGTTATTGATTAATAATTATAAACCAAATAAAACCAAAGACGCGAATTTAAAGAGGACTGTTGTGTCGCAACAGTCTCGGTTGCGACACAACCAGTACAGTTTGCTGAGCAAAACATTGTCGATAAACAAACAGACGAGTGCCTGCAAATCGAGATAATTAAACCATCTTGTTCTGAATACGCATCCACAATTCTATTAGGTAAAAAGCGCTGTGCAACGCACAGGTTACGCGTCGATTTTAAACAATTAAATAAAAAAAGGGGTGAAAGCCACTTTCCGATGGCACGAGTAACGGAAGTACTTGATCATTTAAGGGAAGCGAAACACAAGTCCTAGTACATTTTTATCTATAATGTATTCAGAGAATTAATTAAGGGGTAATACAGTTGTAATTTATATGGATGATTTTATAATACTTTCCCGTGATGAAACAGAGGGTTTAGAAAAACATAAACGAGTTTTAAAAGTAGCTTCAGAATATGGACTAGAAATTAATTTTAAAAGATGTCATTCCTGAAAGGAAAAGTTGAATTTCTCTATTATTTAATTGAAGAAGGTATGATTCGTCCATCCCCAAACAAGATGTTTGCAGTTAAAAATTTTCCTCAGCCTAAAAATGTCAAGCAAAGAAAACATCACCACAACAAGAAAAAATTTCAAGTTATGAACTCGAAGTGCTAATGATCGTCGAAGCCTTAAAGAAATTTCGAAGTTACTTCTTTGAGACAAAAATCAAAATAGTCACTGGCTGTTATGCATTTCAGAAAACAAAGCAGAAAAAAGATCTGACGCCAAAGATAGCCAGATGGGCACTATTTACTCGAAGAGTTCGAACAAACCCAATGAATGTCGACGCATTAAGCAGGTATGCTGCGTGCATGGTCACCCGTTCGCAAAGTGACATCACCGCTAAGATCGCAACAGCGCAAGAGGCCGATGAGCGTCTTCAATTATTGAAAACTTTGGTAATTAAAATCTAATATAACAAAAAGTATGGAAAAATTTAAAAATTGCGTCTTATAGATGGCATCTTAGAATATCGCGAATATTTCATAATTCTCATAACACGAGACATGTAAGTTGTATACATCTTGTAAGTTTTATACCTTCTTAATAATCATATGAGAAATCTAATTGCTGATAGAGTCGCACATCTAGCAACATAACTGATATCATAGAAATAATAATTACTACAAATGGCTCTCTGTTAGGAGGAGCTATTATTTCTTCAATTTGATATGTCGAGCTATGAGAGTATCTACCAAATCAAGAGGTAGAAATCAGCTATCAAGGTTTCGAATTCTGTGTAATCCTGCATCTATAAATTGGTACACATGGCAAAGTGACTTGCGTTTTATGTAAATTAAATATGTGCTGGAAATCGTGGACAATGATTACAGTCTTTTAATTTTATATTGATTATATATAAAGTAATACTTAATGGCCACCAGTGTTACCATAAAACACCTTGATATGTGGCTCCATATGTCCACTAAAAACCAATATTCTGGGAAATTTGTCAGTGAGGATTTTTTCGAGTCTAGAAGCTTAGGATAGGTTATTTGAATATGGCAAAACCATGAGGGCTGTCTGCCTATGAAGATAGATAACTTCGTGGAGGACTTTCTGAGGGAGCCTGGCTTATATTCTCGTTACACATATTTTGTGGTTTTAAAAAAAAATCTTTCGCACAACCAAACCGCTCGCCTGAGTTCGAACCTAAACCAGATCGAACAACCAGTGTTTTGAGGTCTTAACAATTCGGCTACTGGTGGAGCATTACGATCTAAAAGGACAAGTTTAGGGCAAAGGAGTTCCGCAATGTTCCATTCTAAAAATATTTTCGAACTAGCTGCTATACGGCCAACCTTCATCTAGCTTTTAAATGTACCGGATTATAGTCTTTTAATTTTATATTGATTATATATAAAGTAATACTTAATGGCCCCCAGTGTTACCATAAAACACATTGATATGTGGCTCCATATGTCCACTAAAAACCAATATTCTGGAAAATTTGTCAGTGAGGATTTTTTCGAGTCTAGAAGCTTAGGATAAGTTATTTGAATATGGCAAAACCATGAGGGCTGTCTGCCTATGAAGATAGATAACTTCGTGGAGGACTTTCTGAGGGAGCCTGGCTTGTATTCACGTTACACATATTTTGTGGTTTTAAAAAAAAATCTTTCGCACAACCAAACCGCTCGCCTGAGGTCGAACCTAAACCAGATCGAACAACCAGTGTTTTGAGGTCTTAACAATTCGGCTACTGGTGGAGCATTAGGATCTAAGAGGACAAGTTTAGGGCAAAGGAGTTCCGCAATGTTCCATTCTAAAAATATTTTCGAACTAGCTGCTATACGGCCAACCTTCATCTAGCTTTTAAATGTACCGGAAAATCTCGACAAACGTCGTATCCAAGTACCTCTCGACAAACGTCCAGTATCTAAGAGAAACATTAAATTTAAAAACTGCACAAAATTATCGCACTCGTTTTTTCGAGTGGCAGCAGTGCTGATCAGCAACAATGACAACAGTGATATATCAGCAACAATGGCTGCGTGCTATCAATTTGATGCAAATTCATCAAAAAACATAAAACAAAAAAAATAAAATTCGAATTTTGAAAAACTTGCTTCGAGGTGCACTGGCTCTTGTCTAGATATACACTGCGGGGGGGGAAGGGGGCAGTTTATATCTGCCCTTCTACTGGGCCGAGTGATGAAATTAATTGCGCCTTTCGTGTCTCGAAAGCGCGACTCAGGATATATATATTAGATTTATATATAACATTGTTCTAACATAGGTATTTTAACACAAAATGAGTCTTTTTCTGAAATAGCATACCATGTTTTTCCATATTTTGATTCTACGACTCAAATTATGTCTAAATATTAAATTTTGTAAAATTTGGTGCGAAATTTACGGAGAAATTCAAAAATTTAACTTGGCGAATATTTTTCAGTTTTCACCAACAATAATTCACTTGGCGAACTTCTTAATACATGCCAACCTATTTTCCTATCCCTTCCATTATGCAGGAAGGAAAAAAAGTCACATCGTTCTACTTTCAAATAATTTTAGCAAAGTGCATAAACCACATTAGATGTTATTATCGCTTTCAATAAATATGCCAAATTTCAAAATGCGCCAACATATAAATTCACGTATATCTTCGAAAATTTTAAATAAAAAGCTATAATTTTTTGCAGGTATACTTAAAAATGCATCTACTTCAAGGTAATGATAAAAATTTTATAGGTTATAATTCAAAATTTTTTTCCAAAAATTTATAAAAATTATTTAAAAATACAAATTTTAAAAATAAATCATAAAAAAAATGTGTGAATTTTATTTGGAGGGAACCTAAATTGCGAAGTGTGAAAGAAGGAATAAAGTAAGTGTAGTAAGAAAAGATATATTAAAAATATACACTCATGTCCATAAATTAAGGATAATTCGGAGTCACGCGGAAATCGAACTCTAAAATAAATATATCACCTGTAAAATCACTACACACATCTTCAAGAATCATATGCAAATTTCAGGAAGTAACCAGATGACACCGATGGTACGTCACAATGACGAGAGTGTAAGAGAGTGATATATAAGGAATACAGGCAAAGAAGTAAAATTGTTCGCAGGCGCTTTATAAGCATTTCAGTGCAATAACCGAATAGTTATGACACAAAGGACGCATTTGGATGATTTTTTACGTGGTAGAATTATCGGCCGTCTGGAATGTGGGCGTACCCAACTGGAAGTATCAGACGAACTTGGAATTGCCCAGAGTGTCATCTCCAGGCTTTGGCAACGATTCCAAGATGATGGTAATGTGAGTAGACGTTACAGCACAGGTCGCCCCAGAGTTACAACGCCGAATGAGGACCGGTATTTGGCAGTTACTGCCAAAAGAAACAGGCGGAGCACAGCCTCAGACCTGTCTCGTCAGCTCTCTTCAGCCACTGGTACGACAATTTCAAGGCAGACCGTGTACAGACGCTTAGGGCAGATTGGTCTATATGCTCGTAGACCTGTCAGATGCGTTCCACTTACTGCAACTCACTGTCGCCTGCGGTTAGCCTGGAGTAGAGAGCATGCATTGTGGACACCACAACAGTGGGCTTGTGTGATGTTTTCCGACGAGTCCAGGTTTAGCTTGCTGTCTGATTCTCGCCGGACTTTCATATGGAGAGCTCCAGGTACCCGTTACCACCAGGAAAACATCATTGAACGACACCATTACGGTGGTGCAAGAGAGCTCGTTTGGGGTGGAATTATTCTGGGTTCCAGAACTGACCTGCATGTTCAAATTGGAACCATGACAAGCCAAATCTATCGGGACGTCACTCTGGAACAACATGTACGTTTGTTTCGGGGCGCCATGGGCGCACAATTTGTGTTTATGGATGACAACGCCCGTCCTCACCGTACAAACATCGTAAACCAGTGCCTTCAATCGGAGGATATCACCCGTATGGACTGGCCAGCATTCTCACCGGACTTGAATCCAGTAGAGCACGTGTGGGACATGCTTGGCCGACGAGTGGCAGCCCGTCAACCTTCTCCTACATGTGTACCGAAACTTCGGAGAGCATTGCGTTTTGAGTGGTGTAATATTCCCCAAGCTCAGATCGATAACTTGATACTCAGAATGCCTGGGCGTTGTACGGACTGTATTGCATCGTCTGGGAGACATACAATGTATTAACAATCATACCAACCATGTAATATTGATTTTTTGTAAATAGGTTTTTTTTTGTAATTTGCTCCAGGGAGAAAAAATTGCTGTTTTTTTAATAATGTGAAACATATAGCATCTTTTTTTGCTCTTTACGTTTTGTTTAATAAATAAGCTTTACAAATAAATCAAATTTGTTTTGCTTCTAACTCTTCCTTTGCCTGATTTTGCATTATCCTTAATTTATGGACATGAGTGTATATCAAATTCAATTAACACTGAGGAGCTGAAAGTTCGAGATCGAATTTTTTAAAAACTACTCGTCCGAGTTTTACAAAACTTGGCAGTTTGGAATAATTTGAGTTGTAGAATCGAAATATGTAAAAAAAACGGCATGTCATTTCAGAAAAAGTCCGATTTTGTGTCAAAATACCTATATTAAAATAATGCTATATATAAATATAATACATATCCTAAGTCGCGCTTTCAAGAGGTGGAAAACGCAATTTGAATTTTGCCAATTGGCCCAGTAGAAAGGGAGCATTAGAACTGTCTCATTTCTTTTATTTTTGCCCAGTGTACCTATGTACCAAATTTCGTAGCTCTGAATCTATTAAGTTACGCCCAGCACGGACGAAAGTCACACATAGACAGACAAAGTCTTCCTTCTATTATATGTAGAGGTAAGTAAATTTACAACAAAAAATATTTAGATTAAACGGAGAATGCGACAAAATACTTATTAATGCAGATGGACCAAAATGTATCCCATTTAGAAGCTAAGAGCACTGAGTTTTACTGCTTAACTGAAAAGGTAAATAATTAGAAGCCTCGAATATTATTTTAATTGTAAATAGAAAGTATTACAGGACTTTAAAGAAAATCTGTTTACCTTTACTGTTCCAAGACCAACTGTAACTAAAGTTGCTAAGGAATCAGAATCATACCCGAAATGCTGAAATACTGTAGGAGCATAGTACAGCACATTGGTGTTACCTGAAAACTAATATTAATACGTTAATGTTTAACAAAATGGGGCTTTTTTCGAAAGCATAACATTGAAAATCACGCACAATATTTCAGTAAAAATGCTGGAACTGTCGTATCATGTTTCCATGAAATTACTTTGCTACTAAATGTAATAAAATTTCAGTTAACACATTTGATCATTTAGTTTTTGTTTGCTAAAATCATCATTAAATGGAATAAATCTGCAAACTCAATGGCACATAAAACATCCATTCATATGTACTACAGTTTAGAGTATATTATTTCTGAAAATAACATGCCGTTTTTCTCGGATACCATGATTCATTTATAATTTAGATATTTACAATTGGCAAGGCAAAAATTCGAATTTCCTCACGTTCTTTCCATTTGTTATAATTTCTTGAATACAAGAATAAGGATTCACAAAATAAAAAAGATTACTAACAAGAAAGTCTTCAACTTCATTTAACTTTCCAATGTTCATGGGCATCTTATTCTACCATGAGGGTTGGTTATGTCGTATAATAAGGAACGATCTACTCAGTTGCATTTTCTTCGTACAGGCACCTTACAAAAATATAAATTTTCCGCGTTTTTGCTAGAGCGCGTCATAATATTGAAATTATCATAACTTAAAGATTAAAGTTACTTGATTAAATTTTATTAAACTAGAACCATAGATCTACGACCAACAGCTTACGAAATATTTAATCGTGCACTAACCCGTGTACGATTGGAGCTTTTTGTAACCCTGTAACCTCTTGAAACACCCTTTTTAATTATACGGAACTTTTGTAACCTTGACACCTCTTGAAACTTCCCGTTTAATTATAAAAATCTTCCTCTGCAACGACATATTAAGAAAATGACATTTTTTTTTACCTTTTCAGGGCCATCCAGAATATTTTCTGCGGTAATACATGCTTTCGTGTAAATATGATACCACGAAATTCATTTACTTCTGGCATCGATTCGTCGGAAATGAGAGGTAAAGTCAGTATGTAACTCTGTAAATCATGTTATCCATAGAATATGTTAACCAGCAAACATGAATGTAATACTAAATATAAACAGCCCTTGTATGGCCATGTAATTGCTCTTTTGAAAGTTTCAAGGTTCAACTCTAGATATTGGTGGACGTGGCGCTACACCAATTAACCGACGGTAAAGGGGTGGTGCCCACGTCCCCCGTCGCATGTCGCATGTACAAGTAATTGAGTAAATTTACTTTTCGTGTTATAAATAAAGGAGTAACTTGAAAAAAGAAAGACCCCCCCCAAAAAATAGGAAAACCTAAAGCCTGAAATACTGTAGGACATATTATTGTATTAGTAATCATATATAAGACATATATTGTGTAATATATGTAAGACATATTATTTGCTTTAAAGAAAATGTCTGAAATATTGTGACGTACAATTCTAACTATTAAAGTCGAATTATTCATTTAAAATAATGTACAGCTACTAATACTTAATTAAAAATAGAATTAATAATAAAAATAGTTTTTCGTATTGTTTTACCGGACACTAATATTCACCGCAACACTAGTGTTGATTTTAAAAATATCTGCTTTCATATATCTCCAAACTGTCTTTTAAAACTTTACTTTTTGAATGCTGATCATTTGCGGTCAAGTCATAAATTACGAACGAACCTAAACACGGGGCTGGTGAAAAACGGAAAGCTGACCGCTTCGGAGTGGTGGGAAAATGTGGGGGCCGTTTAAACATCTAATGTTTTTGCATTCAGTTTTATGGACAGGAAAATAAGATAACAAATTGAATTCTTAGAATGAATCCATTTTGTACAATGGAAATGGGTTACTGAACGATAAACTGTAAGACAAATAGCATAATTTTTTAATGTAATTAATTTTAGCGAGGGAGTCTAATATGGGCCCTTAAATTGAAAGAATTTGATTTTATTATGAAGCATACTTCAGAAAAGAGAACGTCATGGTTGACGCTCTGTCGAGAATAAAATTAGATGAAGAGGTTAACGAACTCAAATTTGGTATGTTAGAAGCGAAAATTCTTAATTTTCGTATTACTGAATTATAAACAGAACAGAATTTAAAAATATTTATGCTTATTTCAAAGATTCTGATAATTTCATACCCCAGGATATAAAGGCTATCAAAAATGGAAACTCAAATTATGAGATTATTGATAATTTCTTGTTTTTGTGCAAAAGCAGCAAACGAAAATAACGAATTAAGACCGTTTATCTTAGGCAGTTTAAGGTTGAGTATTTTGCAGGAATTGCATGATTCCAAGTTTCAGGGCATCTATGCATAAGAAAAACGATACACCGAGTTCGCGAACCTGTTTATTTTCCACACTTACAAAAGTTTGTTCTGAGTATGTCAAGTAGTGTCATATTTGCCAACTAGTTAATGATGCTAATTATAGCCCAGCCGGGTATCGAAACAGCATAAAAGCAACTTTCCCAAATTAATAAACAGGAATTGATTTATTAGGCTCATACCCTCACAGTGAAGCGACTAAGAATAGTATTTACTCGTTACCGCGGATCTAGAAATAATTCCTATCAAAAGAGCCTCCTCTGAGCGTCAGATTCTTTTTCAAATAAGTTTATGTTAAATATGGAGTGCATTAAAAGTAATTTCAAGCAGTGGCAAGCAATTTATTAGTCAAATCTTTGAGGACCTATACGCAGGACGTAGCATACGGCATTTAAAATAGTTCTTTATCCTCCGCAGTCAAGTATTGCAGAACGGATAAATAAGAATATGGTTAAGATTATTCGTAATTATATACAGAATTATCATAAGTGATCATTATAAGTGTCAATGAATTGGCATTTGCTTTGGAGGAGGCTAAACATGATCCTGCTTGAAAGAAGAAGAAAGGAGAATAATTAGTTGGCAGAAAGCTAATTACCCCTCTGGTTATACTATTTTTCGCTCAAAAGAGGCATCTGGAATTTAAAATGGTAGACATTCAGAAGTTGGTCGACGAAACTATCCATAATTCGCATATTGCAAGGAAAAACAAAAATTATTCTGATAAGGAACGTGCAAGTGCAATTTTGAAATGGGAGATAAAATTCTGAAAATAAAGCATTCTCTTTCATATGTACCTGAAATTAAAGTTTTACCTAAATTTGAAGGCCTGTTCTTCATTGAGCGAATGTGGGAGTCCTTTATTTATCTTAACTACTAAAGCAGGAAAAAGTTGGGGAAAATGCAGATCAATTAACAAAATATTACGAGCGACCTGATGAGCGCATTTGAAAACATATTTTTCAAGAATCGCATCCTGATAGAAATGCAGTGCCAGCGAGAATATCGTAGAAGTTCCAGTTACATCGAAAGTGTATGTTCCAGAAAGGAAAAGACGAATGCCACATACAGTGGATCAGAAAAGAAAAAGCCAAGGTTTGGAGCATTAAATGGAAACGAGGTAAAGGAGAATACGGTGTCAGGATTAAGAAGTAATAAAGCTTCCAGAAAGAAAAGGACAGTTTAACAATCTACTACTAGATCAAGTGAGCAACCAACGAAGAATCAGCCCTAGCTGTGGGGAATTAGCGAATAAGATCTCAGTTGCCACGCAAGCAGGCCAGCTAAGTACGTTCAACGCAACAGCTGCGCCAAAAGCTGTCAGAGGAGGAGGCATCACCGCGGAGGAGAAAAGGCTACCACAGCCATAGCTCAGGTCCGGCTAACCAACAGACGAGGGTCCAAGAGAAACCAGGGGTGCCAACGGCGAGTCTAGAGATGAAGAAGCGGTCCTCAACTTCATATTTCAGCCGCAGCCAAGCAAAATTCAAGATGTTCCAGGAACAAGTGCAGAAGCGAGCGTTTCCAGGTCATATGCAAACCCGGCTGTGGAGATGAATGAAAGTACAACAAGCGGATATCTATCTATCTTAGAAAGAGTTTCTCGTCGAACATATGAGCCACTACCACAGAAGTGAAATTAAATTTCTTTAAGTATTTAATTTTTGGTTTATGTCTAAAAGTGCAACAGTTGCTGTCCAGGTTATATTTTGCTTCAAATGGAATCTTTTAGTTTTGTTATGTAGAAAGAATCTTTTAATTTAATTATGCATTTATCGCAATGATTTTTAGTGTAAGAATTGAAGTTCTGATTTTAGTCCAAGACTGATTTCTGAAGAATTTCGGCGAAACTGTAGAATAATTTTAAGCAACTGCTGTACATGTGATGCGAAGTGTAAACTGAATAGATTTTTCTTAGTGTAAATGCGCCGTAAATATTTCGTGATGTAGGTCTGATAATGTAATCTTGTAAACGTAAAAATTTCTGCTAAACTATGTGTTAAAAGAAGAGTATATGCTTCCATACTTGTAAAAGATGAATTCTTGATGTGTGAACGAAATGTAAGTGTAAGCTAACAAGTAAGATAAAATAAGTTAAAGAAAAGCTATAGCGATTAGCATGTAATTAAAAGTTACGCTCCCTAGCTAACACAAACGTTTAATGATCTATTTTGCTTAACACGATAGAAATAGTTTGAAATTTAAAGTGTTCTACAGGTCTAGTGTGCCTAAATTATTAACATGCGGGATTTCGATTGGGTGGTAGTGTTGAAATAATTGAATAATAGCACACGCTTACACATTTAGTACATTTTACTGAAGAGCAGAGGGGTGAAAAATTAATTGCAGAATAATTGCAAAGAATATGGAAGATTTTGATGAAGTGACGCAGAAAGTAAATATTTAAAATGTCTTAGATGTTGATTGTTAAACCATTTTTCCTTTAAGATGCCTGGAAACAGATGAGAATATCTTTTCAGATGTAATGAAATGACTATCCCTTGACGTCTTCGTCTGTAAAATTTAGATTGTAAGCTTAGATTGCAAGTTTCCTTAACTGTAAAATTTTGGTTCCAGTTAGTTTAAAATTTAAGATCTTACTAAGGTCGTTAAAGACCTTCGTTGCGATTACTTAAATTCTGGCGCGGAAAGGTCTGAGGTTCCTTTATATTAATTAACCAGTTATTTCATGTTTTCGATCTGTACTGTCACTTCTCCCTTTCCTTTTTCCTCCAGAAGGCAAATTAGTTCACATGTATTGAAGGTGTGGGTTTTAGATTGCAAGACACAACGTGGCCACGTTGTTCGCTTGCTATCTTAGTAAATAGTTCTTGTCTTCGACCTTGCATTATAACTGCCGATTGTTGAATTCCACGTTAGTTAAATTTGAGGCAACTTCACGTTAAATTGATTGTGTATCCTACGGCTATTAGTTTATTTGAATTTAAATTTTTACTTTGACTCACTGTTATATTAAGTTATCTCGCCACAAATAATTTGTTGCTCTGTAACCACAAAGCGTATTCTCTGTTCTTATTTAAGTTTTACATCCTTCTCCCTTTGTCTTTTGCATTCTTCAGTTTCAGTTGTTACATAACGAAAATTTGCTTAACGTCTAACTAGAGTTTAGACACTTTGGATGATTGCTAAGCGTATTAATCTCTGCAGCATATCAAAGGCTGTTTCTTGCAAATATCCACAACGGAAATGCCCTTTCAATTTCGTTCATAAACTCCTACTCAGTGCGATGTAAATATTGAATTAAATGATGAAAATCAGCAATCTTGCGTAAACAGTACAAAAATAAAATACGTTTTATAGGTATTTATAGAAGTCACCATATGTCAATGCAAATTTACTTACGTGAGCAGTAAGTTAGAAATAAAGCTATGGAAAATTATAACATGTAAATACCATTTTTTTACTCATGCAAATTAAAGGAGGAAATCAGAGCAACAGTTTATCATATTATAACAGACAATAATGTACTCTGTAAAATATTGCTAGTTTTCATAAAAGAAGAGATTAATTCGAACACAGCATAAAAGAAGAGTTCGATTCATTGCTATTCAACAACTTCAGCCTTCAATGGTTGCTATCCGATTTCGGAATGATTTCGAAATGCTTTTTGAGGCCTCTTTCGATTACCTTTCTCTTCTTCGACGAGATTCCCAACTCTCTTCTGACCTTCTTGTCAGGTGTTAAAATTTTCACTCATTGTCGTAGGGTGGAATTTCTTCAGTCTTAAAGGAATGAAAATTACCGTGTTGAATCCTGAGCAGGGTGAAAATCGCAGTCACTTTACAAAAGGGTCGGATTCTCAATAGAAGAAATTAAGTCTATCTGAGCCCTTAGGATTTCATAACCTATGTTATATTGCCTATGACTGCATAATATGTGTATTCTGTTCTAAATTCATTTAGCATTAATTTATTGCACAATCATAGAGTTAAGACAACAGTTTTAAAGTGCTAAATTTTTACGTAATTAAATGATACTCAAAGCTGACTTTCTGATGAAAAAATTTTGTACTGTACCTGCTGCAGTAAAACAAGTGTCATACCAAGTATCATTCGACCACGCATGTTGCTAGATGAACTGAATAGATCCACATATCGGCAGCTCTGTAATCGAAAACATAAAGAAACTAAGCGAAATCATAATACAAAATATAATTACTGATTGATTAAATTTAAATGCATAATAATAAATAAAGCAAATTTTAATTATTTCTTGAAATTTGTTTTATCCTCCCAGTTTTTTAACATGGGAAGTATTTGGAACTGTTTAACTAGTTCTTAAAAAATGAGTATTTTAGTATATAAAACTAACAGAAGTTTGAGTTTTTCGAGCGATTTTATTTAGCAACTGAGAGCTTAATAATGATAATAGTAACAAACATATCGCAACTTTTTTTTCTTCCTTGTACGAAGTGAAAAGGAAGTATTGTAATCGCGACCTATTCGGGTATTATATTTTAACGAAAACATCCATTTTGACTGCAATAGAATGGAATTTAACGATGTTTTTGCGTGACATCCGTACGTAAGGACAGAATAAAAGACTCTTTTTTCCCCCAAAAATTATAAAACTGATTTAATATGAATTCTGAAGAGATTTTTTTCGTGGCATCTGTGCTTACGTACGTACGTATGTATGTATGTACGTATCTCGCAGAACTGAAAAACGATTAGCCTCAGAACTTTGAAATTTTGTAAATAGGACTGCTATAACATGTAGGTGTGCACCTCCTATTTTGGTTGCAATCGGCCGCACCAAAAGTATATAAATATATGCATACATATATCCACTCTTGTTACTCGGCTCAGTGAGCTCAGTTTCTCTAGGCTTACATGTTTGTAAATTTCGCATTTTTTGCTTTAAAGATGATTGAATGATGTTGTTCTTATCTTCCGGTTAAGGTTTTTACGCCTCTAGTAAATCTGCATGCAATATTTGTGGAATTGTCAACAATTTAAAAGTTGTTTAAGAGCGGCTAAGCCTAATTTTTTTGGCTATAGCAGCCATCTTTGTTTACATTTGAAATATAGCAGAATAATGGATTTGTTGCCAATCTAGAGAAGTTAAGCTTCGCAACAACAAAGATAACGCTTTGTTTTATTACTGCGAATTAAATCATGCTTAATCATTTCCAGAATATATTCGAGGAAATAAGTGTTTAAGATTTCTTCGTAATTTTTAATATAGATATTTTGAGTTTTTATGCACTTTTTTTTGCCTTTTCGCGAAGTGAGAAATGAATTATTTGAATGAGAAATACTGGGGGGGGAATCGTATGTGAAAAACTGTTTCTTTTCATTTTTTTTTGTTTAATTTCTTTCACACATCGTTTTAGATTTATTATACTACACTATACTTATTATACTACACCGTAAATGCAACACCCTGAAGGAAGCATGCAAATAACATGAAATTTACAACATGCATTAGCGGAGGTGAGATGTGCAAATGATTAGAATTTCAGCGCAGACGAACATCACGCGCGCCACTTCAAAGCGCTATTTAAGGCGTGGAGTTTTCGACGATTTCAAGTTCGGCACTTGTGTTTCTCTTGTGGTTCTTTAAAAAAAACTATCAATTATGCCTCGTAGTAAACAGCGATCATTGTTTGATCAAGTATCCGAGTTCGACAGAGGAAAGATAGTGGCCTGCCGAGAGTGTGGATTATCTTTCAGGGAAATCGGTAGTCGTGTTGGACGAAACCAAACAACTGTAATGCGGATATGTGACCGTTGGATGCAGGAGGGTACGACGGACCGACGCGTTCGATCGCATCTACCTCAGTGCACCACTTCACGTGATGACAGGAACATTGTGTGCTTGGCAGTGACGGTTCCCTCAGTCACATCACGAACCATACCACAGCACATTCAGTCTGTAACGCATCATCCAGTGTCTGCGCGTACCATTCGACGCCGTTTACAGCAGAGTGGTCTGTCCGCAAGACGTCCATTGCTTCGTCTACCCTTGACGCAGAACCACAGACGTCTCCGCCGCCAATGGTGCGATGAAAGAAGGATGTGGACGGCAGAATGGAATGAAATTGTCTTTACTGACGAGTCACACTTCTGTCTGCAACACCACGATGGTTGGATTCGAGTCTGGAGACACCATGGAGAGAGGATGCTGAACAGCTGCGTTATGCACTGCCACACTGGTCCTGCACCGAATATTATGGTATGGAGCGGTATTGGATATCACTCTCGCACTCCTCTAGTACGCATTGCCGGTACTTTAAACAGCCAGCGTTACATCTCCGAGGTGTTGGAGCCAGTTGTCCTTCCTTACCTTCAGGGTTTGCCCACAGCCCTATTTCAACAGGATAATACGCGACCACAGGTGGCACTCATTGTCCGAGGGTTCTTCGTCAATCGCCAGATTGAACTGCTTCCGTGGCCGGCTCATTCTCCGGATCTTTCGCCGATAGAAAACATGCGGTCCATGGTTGCTGAACGATTGACACAGATTACATCCCAAGCTGCCACATCAGATCAACTTTGGCAACGTGTGGAAGCTGCTTGGTCTGCTGTACCCCAAGAACACATCCAAAGTCTCTTTGAATCAATGCCGAGGCGTGTGGCAGCGGTGATTTCCAGCAATGGCGGCTACTCTGGGTACTGATTCTGGTAGGAACCACACTTCACAGAAGTCTATAAATTTAATCATTTGATATTTGGTCAACATGTTATCTGCTAAATAAATTTTGTTGTTATATCTCTTGTCTTTCTTGGTGATGTAATTTGGGTGGTCAGCAATGTATTTGAATAGAATTTTTGTGCATTGTGAGTTATAAAATGAATGAGATGTAACGCTGTTAAGTGAACTTAGCGCCAAAGTATCGCTATGGTAAACAAATATAGTGAATTTTAAAGAGTTCATTTATTCTATTGTAGTTTATGCGCTATCGACGAAGTAGATTTAATTCAATAAGTTTAAATGAAATTCAAAATGCGTATAATTTAATATTCCGTACAAGGAAATCATGTGGTGTATACATCAGATTTTTTTTTATCTAATGTCACAGACGAGATTCTACGGGAGAATGCTATTTAAACGAAACTGAAACGTATACAAACTATAAGTTACAAAGAGCTGATATTCAGTTTACTAGGAAGTTGACTATGTGAATATGGGGAAGCACACAAAGGCTATCCGCCTAAGTGAAGTGATGCCTTCGGGGAAGATTTCCTAAAGGAAACTGCCCCGTGTTCACGATACACGTGAGGAAAATCATGAAACACAAACATGCAAACAATCTTCAAAAAACTTTCATATGAAGAACAGTTTCTGCTTTTCAAAGAGCTGTTTAAACTTCGAAATAATTCTTTGTGGCTTCTGATCAGATGTAATTCACTTGTCTAGTATGCTCGATACATGCGATGATGGTACGTTACTGTCTAGGCATAAGAATAAAAGAACTTACGTACCTGGCAAAAACTGAATAAGACGTTACAACATATCTTTTTAATTATTCGTTTTATTTCTTGCCAATAACTGAAGGTCTTTCGGTGATGCTGAGCTCCATACGCCTACTCAAGATCGCTTTATTCTGTATTAATAAGCTGTAATTTCAAATTAGCTTCTTTTCGGAATATCGTGGGCACGGAAAAATATTCAGCGATCGTTTTGTATATTGAAACGGTGAGACTCAGTTTAAATGCTTAGTCAGTGAAGAGGTCATATTGAATTTAACTTTTACATTCTTGACTAATGTTAAATGACCGCCCACTTTTGAGTAACGATGAATATAATACAAATTCTAGTTTATAGATTCCTTTCCTTATGATTAATATTAAAAATTTATTTGAAAACAAACATTGGAATGGCAACTCGCAGCTGTTAAAAAAGCTGCTTGCGTCCTCAGACACCATTCAGTTAGTATCAGGTATCAGTCCTGGTAAGAAATTTAGGTCTTAGGCAACAATACGTGGCTCCACGGCTAATGAGTTCAGCATTTCAAAATTCTTTTTAGAGATTACATATCACGCCATATTTAGGACTTTGGAAACTTGCGTTTTCCGCACGTTCAGAAAAGGAAAGCGAAAAGGTTAACATAAATTAAGAAGTTTGCCAAGTGAATTACTCTCGGCAGAAAGAGAAAAAAGCACGCAAAATTATATTTTGGAATTACTCGGTAAGTTTCTCTCCAAATTTTACAAAAATTTGGTATTTCTCTTAGAACTGAAATAGGAAAACATGTGGCATATCATTTCAGAAAAAGTCCAATTTTGTGTAAAAATTTGCGTGTTAGAACTACGATATATATAAATCTAATATACGTTCTAAGTCGCGCTCTCGAGACATGAGAAATGCATATTGAATTTTGTCAATTGGCCAAGTACAGCTGCAAATTTAGAACTGTTCCCCGCTCTCTCGTCTTTTCTCTCTTTTTTTTTGAGTCATTGTACTTCTGGTCGGTTACAGAAATTGTGTTTCAAATACAGAAAATCGTTACGGTCAGTAATCGTGATTGTCTTTAAACAAGTAAGCAAACGCAATGGAAACTTGCATTCTGCAGAAAGCGGAATGTTTCAGGTTCTCTCCAGGGAAAAGTACTATGTAATCCAGCATTAAATATTAAACTCAAACTAAACTAAAGCGCTGTAGTTCGATTCCTCAGTGCAGAATACTCGCGCGAAATCATTGGGTTCTGAAGTCA
This sequence comes from Stegodyphus mimosarum, assembly GCA_000611955.2. Lineage (NCBI taxonomy): Eukaryota > Metazoa > Arthropoda > Arachnida > Araneae > Eresidae > Stegodyphus > Stegodyphus mimosarum. The sequence goes on along the minus strand of KK118200.1, from coordinate 203,612 downwards.
TCATCGTAAGCACTGCCCACTGGATGATTTAAAAAAAGAGCGGCACACGGTGCAGGACATTTGCCACTTCAAATAACATTTTTGAGATTTCGGTAATTTCTATCTTGCTTATTCTTGTAAGAGTGGCTGTTGCGAGATTAAATTTGCTTTGCAGTTTCGTGATAACTTTGTTTGGACAGTAAACAGAAATAACTGTCTTAGGATTCAGTAGGAGTCACAGGTATTCCTTTACTTTCCTAATAATTAACATTTCCATTGTAACACTCGGGTAACCTTCTGTAGAATAATTAATCCTTTAATAGTTTTCTCTGATTTTTCTTGAATTTTGAGGCATTCTTTTTAACGGGGTGTTATGGATTTTTTTCTATGTCCATATGACCGCGAATAAAGCCTGTTACGGATTATCTCAAAATTTTCCAGCCCAGAATTTATCTTTTTCAACCCCAACTGCCTACGAGGATAAGCGTGACTACAACTGTAGTAATAACGCGTTAATAATCTTCATTAGTAAGAAAGTTCATTAGCTGCATGTTTTACTAAATGGCCTCACACTGGCTCTGAAGAAACAAGTAGTAAATAATTAATTATTAAATAATAAGTAAATAATTTATTAAATTAAGGTATTAGGTAATTACCTATACGATTCATGTATGGGACAGGAATTTAGAATTTCTGTTTTACAGCAGCTTAAGAAAAAAACAAACAATTCACTTGCTCTTAAATATTACATTTAAAAATAATTTTGGAGAGTTCTGTAAAGTGCTTGACTTCTCAAAAGTTCTATATTTCTGTAATAGAATAGTGTAGTGAAACGTCTTTAGGTTATCGCACATGGTTAAGAAAAATTTTGCTCTTCTTTAGAAGCAGTTGTTTTTGAGAACATGACTATCAGTGATGTTAGTTAAAGATATTATGTACAGTATTTATAAACCGAGTTTTTAATATCTTGAGCGGCATGATACTTTTGCAGGCTTATGAGGATTTGCTACCATTTGTACGCATTATTTTATTATCACCCTGTTTAGTATGAATATAGGGTTACTTAAGATATATTGCTTTCACTCCTTCTTTTTTTCGTTTTTTATGTTCAAAGATCCTTCATCATTCTAATAAATGGAAAGTTATGAAAACGAAATGCTGGGAAATTATTTATATATGCTGGGTTCCAAAAGTTAAGACGCGAGAATAAAATCATCAAAAATTTAAAAGTAAAGCTCTGATTCGCTACTAATTGTATATGAAGATAGTAAATGTGTTTGCATGAAAGAAAAAAGCGTGCAGTTCCAGTTCTGATTTAAATAAATGTTCCAGTTCTGATTTAAATAAAGAGGTTTGTTAAATCTTTCCAAGAGACTTCGTAATTCTTCTCAGACAAAGCCATAAATCGCTTCAAGTCTCTTAGGGGTTTGGATACCCATTTATGATATCAAAACATGTCAAACTCTGTAATATCATATGCAATATTATAAGCACTCATCGGCGTTTCAGTGTTTCTTATGCTGATCCTTCTTTGTATATTAGATCTATCGAAACTCATACATTTCTTAGTGTTCAACCTGGATAAACCTAAGAAATACGTAGCAGCAGTCAAACTGACAACAACAACAACAAAACAAAACAACAACAACAACAAAACAGCTGCACTAAAGAGTAAAACTGCAAAGAAAAAAAAACCAATGCTAGTACAGAATCAATTGAAACTTAAAATTCTGAAGCCCGAGTAACGGGCAGACCACATAAATTAAAATTCGGAGTATGTTCGTGAAAACGTATGAAAAAAATTATGTAAAATGAATTAAAACGATAAAATTAGAAACATTAAGAATTAAGATTACGGAAAATAAATATGTCATTATAGACAAAAGATAAAAGAAATAGGTTAAATTCAGGGTACATAGGAAACAAAAATATTTAAAATATCCGATAATAATTAAAAATTTGCATCTAAAATTAAAAAATGACGTAATAACATATTCGAAATACGAAGAAAAATAAAAATCGTAAAATTTTAGTAATGAAGAAAATTACCGCCGGAAAATCAATGAAAATTAATCTCTTACCAAATTGTGACGTGAAGTCTCTTTATCTCGAGCTTGTTGTCCTCGGCTTTATTAGTTAGTTGACTTCCCACACCTCCTGGGAGGTCGCTTGCGGGCTATTGAGCATTGCGCTTTCTGGCCGGGAATCTTGGGTAAGAGTTTGTATCATCCATTCAAAATCTTTAGCAGAGCTTATTAGTCTAATGAATTATTTGTATTTGGCCCAGATTTTAAATATACTATTATTAATATGTTGTTATGAAACTGCGTTACTTTTGTATGTCATTGAGTAAATATATTACTTTAATTAAACGTAAAATTAGTAATGGAAGTTATTTGATTTGCATACTTTACAAGCTTGAGTGAAATTGAGTAAAAACTTTGTAAAGCAATAAAACATGAGGATATACATTTTTAATTTTATATTTTACCCATTTGTAATTTCTAATGCAAAGATATACAGCATATAATCTATGAGTAATTATTTTTTGCTTTAGGAAAGAAAATATATACTGTTACGAATTTTGTACATATGAAAATACTTTTAGTGAAATTATACATGAAATTATAGTATCTCTTGAATAACCTACTGTTTTGAGGTGCGCTGGTTCGACTGTAAACTAAAGACAACTTTACAACAACAACAAACAATTTTATTCTTGGACTGTATCTAAAATCGAAATCGAAATGAATTCCCGACCATACGGGATCAAAAGCATGTATGCTTCACTAGGAGTCCAAATTGAAACTGACTGAAGTTGCGCAGAAACAGTGCGCAGTGCAACATAACTTTCATTGCCGCGTGAGAGGCAACATACCGCCCCACGTTGCAATATCTATGATATGCAAACTAAATCTAAGCATACAATTCAATATCAACTGTTAACAATTCAGCTATCCATTTTTTTAAGCGTTAACAAAAGACATAAAGTTAGTAAATCATTTACAGAATGTAAATAAACTATTCAAAGAATTTGATGAAGTTTGAACATTTACAGATTTTTTCAATAATTATGGTAAGTATAGCAACATTTCAAACAGTAAAAAAAATTCAAGTTTTTCCATCAATATTAGTAAAATATAAGTATAATAAAGAATAATGTATACATTTTATTAATAATGAAACTTAATCCTTGTAATTATCATCAATAGGCAATAAACAAATTTTTGATATTGGCCTTTTAATTGGACCGAATTTGGTATTAATGATTGCTACTCGTATCTTACCATCTTTACCAGGAATGGTCTGATCAATTCTTCCTAGTAACCATTTAAATGGAGGTAACTGATCATCTTTAATAATAACCATTGTATTTTTCTTTATATTGTCCTTTGAAAAATACCATTTCTTTCGTTGTTGCAAGTGATTGAGATAGTCAGTTGTCCATCGTTTCCATATAATCTGTATTATTTTAGTTAATTTTTGCCATCTTGATAATCTGCTTTCTGACAGATCTAAAATTTGAGGTTCTACAATTGAGTTTATGGGCCTACCTATTAAAAAGTGACCTGGTGTCAAGGGTTCGTAATCTGATGGTTCAGACGATAAAGGAGAAAGAGGTCTCGAATTTAGTATTCCTTCAATTTGATCAATTACGGTTAAAAATTCTTCATAGTTAAGTTTAGCATCGGAAATAGCTCTTTTAAGATGAAATTTAAAAGATTTGATTCCTGCCTCCCAAATTCCACCAAAATTGGGGGCACGAGGAGGAATGAATTTCCAAGAGATATTTTCAGATGCCAAATACTTACCCAAAACTTCATCAGGGACACTAACTAAAGAAGCAAGTTTCTTTAACTCCTTGTGAGCTCCTACAAAATTAGTTGCATTGTCACTAAATAGACATGAACTTTTACCTCTACGCGAGAAAAATCGTTTTAAACATGCAATAAAGGCTTGAGATGTTAAGTCAAATACTATTTCTAAATGAATCGCTTTTGTAACTAAGCAAACAAAGATTGCTATATAAACTTTATGCAAACTACCTTTCCTTTGATTTCTATATTTGATTAGAAAAGGGCCTGCAAAATCTATTCCCGTGTTATGAAAAGTTAGGTTTGGATTTACACGTTCAGGAGGTAAATCGGCCATTAATTGATCTGAAGTGATAGGTTTATGACGAAAACAAATTAAGCATTCATGAACTGTTTTTCTAGCTAGGTCCTTGCCACCAATGGGCCAAAACCTTTCCCTAACAAAATGTAACAATGCTTGAGGACCAGCATGAAAATTTTTCAAATGATAGTGAATAAATATTAGCTTAGTAAGCTTATGATTTTTTGGCAATAAAATTTGATGTTTAGAATCATAATTAATTGCGGCATGAGTTAAGCGACCGCCCACGCGTAATATACTTTTTCCATCTAAAAATGGATTTAAAGTTTTTACCTGACTCTTGATTACTCTCTGATCTTGAAGTGATTTAATCTCCTCTGAAAACTCAACTATCTGAACCATTTTTATCAAGTGAATTTCCGCACATTGAAACTCAGTGCTACTAATGGGACCTGTTTGCTTCACTGGACCTTTCAGATTGGACAGAAACCTGAAAATAAGACTTAAGATTCTAATTAGTTTAACATAATTATTTGTTGATTCAAAAAAGGTATTCCAAAACAAGTTTAAATTGCAGTTTAAATTAATGTCTAAAGGTTTTTTAAGTTCATCCTGATAGGCAGGAGAATCTATGAGAATCTTGTCAAGTTCACATAAAGAAGCATCACTATGTTTTATCTGTTCAGGACCATTCCACCACAAGGAAGATGTCACAAGTTCATGAGGATAAGCACCACGGGAAATCAGATCTGCCGGATTATTTGCTGAAGATACGTGCTTCCAGTGTCGAGGCTCTACTAGTCTTTGGATTTTGGAGACTCTATTTGCAACAAAGGTCTTCAAAAGATGAGGTGAAGTCTTCAACCATGACAGTGCTATCGTTGAATCAGTGCACAGAATGATGTCATCTACATGCATCTTTAATGAGTTGCTAACTTTCGAGATCAGATGAGCCAATAACAAGCATGCACAAAGTTCCAGTCTTGGAATAGATAAGGTTTTCAATGGAGCCACACGAGATTTGCTAGCCAGTAGATGAGATGACGAGCTGTGATCTTCATCGACACAATTCAAATAGACAACTGCACCATAAGCGGCTTCCGAAGCATCTGCATATCCAATGAGTGAAATCTTGCTTGGATGATTCGAGAGGATGCAACGATTAATTTTTATGTTTTCCACAGTCTTTAAATTTGAAACTATTTGTTGCCATTCGTGAGCAATAGTTGCAAACAGTGGTTCATCCCAACTCAGTTTTTGAACCCATAATTTCTGGAGAAATATCTTCGCTTTGGTGACTACTGGACCAATCAATCCTAAGGGATCATAAAGTCTGGCAATTGTCGATAAAATGTCTCTTTTGGTATATGATGATTTTTCCTTGATTGAGACTTTAAAGCTGAATTCATCCTTCTGAGAATTCCATGTAATACCTAAAGCTTTAACCACATTATCATTTTTGGAGGAGAATGAAAGCTCAGAGCTTGCAGAAGAGTTATCCAACAGTTCAGGAGAATTAGAGTTCCACTTATGCAAAGTCATTCCACAACTATGGAAAAGCTGTATAAGCTGATTTTTCAATTCCCGCGCTGAGTCTAAGTTTGATGAACCAGAGATGACATCATCAACATAACAGTCTGATAAGACAGCTTTGGCAGCTTCAGGATATTTATGCATTTCGTCATATGCAACTTGCTTTATGCATCTAATGGCTAAAAATGGAGCACTTTTAGTACCATAAGTCACCGTTTTGAGTCTATATGTCACAGGTATGTCACTAATGTTTCTCTTCCATAAGATTCGAAGTAAGTCTCTTTGGGATTCATCAACCAAAATTTGCCGGTACATTTTTTGTATATCCACAATAACTGCAACTTGATGTTTTCTAAATCTCACAAGAATATCAAAAGTATCTTCTTGGACTGCTCCCGCTAAAAGTAAATCATTCAGACTTAACCCATTTGAGCTTGGGGCACTAGCATTGAACACAACTCTTAATTTTGTACTTGATTTCTCTGGTCTATAGACTCCATGATGGGGGAGGTAATATTCAAGTTTCGGTTTTGAATCATCATCGACCTTTTCCATATGGCCCAAATTTTCATATTCTGTTATGAAATCTTGATATAAATGTTGCAATGTAGCGTTTTTGCTAAGACGCTTAACTAATTGATTGAGTCTAATATTGGCTAAGTGCTTTGAATTTCCTAATTGTTCGTCTTTCATAGGCATTTTTACGACAAATCTACCATCTTCATTTCGTCTGTGAGTGTCTTTGAAATGTTGTTCACAGAACTCTTCTTCTTGACTAAGAATTGGCTTTTCTTCACTAATACTTTCCACTAACCAAAATTTTTCTAACAAGCTATCAACATTATCAAAATTACCGAGAAGCCCACAATAATTCTGACAATTTTCAAGGGATGTTTTCAAAGAGCCAGTAGCTATGTAACCAAACACAGAATTTCTAAAAACGAGCGATTTCGTGGAAGATTTAAATTGTCCATTAATAAAAATGTCATAAAATATTTCTGCTCCTAAAAGCATATCTATGCTAGATGGAGTTACAAATTCTGGATCAGCCAAACTTGATGTATCAGGAATGTCTATATTTTCAATATTTAATTTTGTAGAAGGTACTAAATCTGTGATTTTATTTACAACTAAAAACTTTAATGAAGCGGAGAACGACTGATTTCCATTAAAAATAGAAGCAAAAGTACGAGATTTAATGTTTAAAACTTGCCCATCTAAACTAGAAACAGGAATATTTATTCTTTCCTTTTTTAAATTTGCACGCTCACAGAATTCATTTGTGGCAAAATTCGACTGCGATCCGGAATCCAGAAGAGCTCTTGCTTTAATGAATTGGCCATAAATATTTCTAACCCAAACAACCGCCGTTGAAAGGAGAACCGTTTTATTTTTCGAAAAAAGACACGCGGATAACGCTTTTTCTGTTGATTCATCATTGCTATTCAAAACAACTTCGGTTTTGCGGTTTTCTGGGGAGGGCATGGCTCCACTTTGCTTTCCCCCACTTGTTGAAGACGACATGGCAGTTTCATTCCGATGAAGAAGTGAATTATGTTTCGATTTGCACACCGAGCACAAGTGTCTAGACTGACAGGAAGCTACTTTATGATTTGAGTGTAAACAATTAATGCACAAAGAAAGCTTTTTAATCATTTCGTACCGTTCCATTGGTTTTAATGCTAAAAACGTTTCACATTTAAAAATTGGATGATTTTCTTTGCAAACCGGACACATAAATTTATTATTAATCGTTTTTGTCACTAACGATCGAACTTTATTCTGAGGAATGTTTTGTTTTGGTTTTGCAAATACAGTTTTGCTTTGCATATTTTCTAACATCTGGCATCGCTTTTGAAGAGAGGTCATGAAAGATTCCCATTCACATAAATCATTACTAGTTAATGACATTTCAAATTGCTTACGTGACTCTTTATCTATTTTATTGAGAATAATATTAATCAGCAAAGCTTCGCTTAATTTATCCATATTTAATTCCAAAACTTTTAATGCTCTTAAATGTTTTTGAACTTTATCAATTAATGAGCGTAAATCTTTAGGATTTTCATAAACTATTTTTTCAACAGAAAGTAATTCATTGATATGAGAATTTACAACCAGTCTTTTATTATCATATCTTTCTTCAAGTGCCTTAAATAAGGAAGAAAATGTATCATCTATCGTCTGCATCTGCTTCGCATTACCAGTCAAACAAGATTGTAAATAAAACAGCTTCTGAGAATCTGTTAATTGTTTATTAGACGAAATTAAAGCTACAAATTGGTTTTTAAATAAATTCCAGTCTTCGAAATTACCAGAAAATTTAGGCAATGTTATTTCAGGCAATTTATAATTCAATGAATTACTTCTTGTTTCTAGGACACTATTATTTGCATATTCACTATTATTCTTACTACATAATGAATTATAAAGACATTTTAGGCTTACCTCAACATTGGTAATATCCGTCTCGATTTCTTCGAAATTAGCTTCGATGTCTGATATTTCATCATCTTTGCATACTTTGTAATAATCCAAGCGAAGTTCATCAATTTGTTTGTTCAGCTTGCTCACTTTTTCTTGAAATACTTCTATTTGTTCTAAACCAAAATCATCCTGTTTTCCACTAATAGATGACTTTAATTTGGTTATTTGCGCTTTAATACCGCCACGTTTTCTATTCAACGTAGTAATGTCTTCATTAGCCATTTTTTTTCTTAATTAACTGCGGCCGATCGTGACCAAAATGTTTTGAGGTGCGCTGGTTCGACTGTAAACTAAAGACAACTTTACAACAACAACAAACAATTTTATTCTTGGACTGTATCTAAAATCGAAATCGAAATGAATTCCCGACCATACGGGATCAAAAGCATGTATGCTTCACTAGGAGTCCAAATTGAAACTGACTGAAGTTGCGCAGAAACAGTGCGCAGTGCAACATAACTTTCATTGCCGCGTGAGAGGCAACACCTACTATGAAAGGCCTCAAAAGAATGAAGCTTAGCCGGAGAAATAAGGTTACAGAGGCAAGTCCATTTAACATTCAGATTAATAATTATCTCGCCAAACTGGCATGATTGTGCCATACTGGAGACAGTTTTAGCGACTAATTTCGCCAAATTTGGAGACCCTTTGGCGACATTTTGCTCCCATCCCTTTATAACTGTAATTGATCTGATTTCTGTATGCAACTGTAATTGTATGTGATCCTATACGTAACTGCAACTGTATATGCCTTCTAGCAATTTTTCGAGAAATCGATGGTGCCGGAAATTTCTCAGGGTCAGGGGAAAATTATATAAGGCCGGAAAGAGCATCAGTTCTCAGTTTTTAGTTCGCAGTTGAGTTTGGATTATTGAGAGATAACCGCGCGACCTTGCTCTTTGATTGCGCTCTGCTCAACATTCCCGGAAGTTTGAAATGATAATTACTGATTGTACTCTGTCATACCGAGAAGAACTGTACAAGTACTTTCGTGAAATGTTCCAGAACTATAAAGCGTTTCTTTCGCAAAAATAAATTTTACCAAGCTATCATCTGTTCTGCGTTCATTCAATCCATTCCGAACCCGTACGAACGTAACAATATATGTTTATCTGACCCTGACGTGACGTGAACGTACACATGAAAATTAATATAAACTATAATATCTGCGATTTTAATACAGTTTGTTCCATATGTTTAGGGAGTATTTCCTTTTTAAAAACTTGAATGCTGTTATCACCTAGGCTGGTCACTGTTTTACGTAGTTAAAGCATAGATTAATCAGTCTCCAGCATTTTCAGTGCTTTAAGGGATCATTCGAATGCCTCATTAAATATATTAAAAATTCGACGTGAAACAGGATTTTATTTAGTCGTCGATGATGAAAAAGATTCGGAACTTTAAGATTTTACAGGAACAAACAAACAAACTTGGATGCTAATTTATTTTCTTATGCCTTATTCCGAACTCGTCAGCTACAGAGGTTTATACAAATTGTGCCATAAGCGGCGTAGATTGAAATTAGTATCAGTCGGGTTCTGAGTAGAATTCTCGCCGCTGCGCCTGAGAGCTGCCCATAAGAACAGAAGGTGAACGTCTGACACACGTTCGGTAAGTGCAGAAATTCAGTTGTATGTTACCTGCCGACTCAACAATTTTGTATATCTTCATGCAGAGTTATATTGAAATAGTAAGATAGACAATATGTTAGATTAACAGCGAGTTGCTTCTATGAGGAGTTTATCGTGTTTATTAATTATTTCAGTTGTTAAGTCCAGCCAGCATAATAAACGAAGTTTTATATTCACATTTAAGTTTCGAATTGTATCTTGTATACATAAGGAAAGGTGATAACTCATTAAGAAGAGGCCATAACTCGTCACCCAGCAACTTCTAAACTAGCTAAATCTAGAAAGTCTCAAGCCATTTATGAACTTATTTTGCCATCTGCGACTGAGATTGTAGAAATTATGCTTGGAAATAATTTTGCCAAGCAACCACAATCCATGCCTCTATCAAATGACACTGTTGCCCGTCGAATTAGTGGTACAGCTGAAGATGTACAGCATCAGCTTTTCGGGAAGTTGTGTGAGAAACTGTTTTCATTTCAGTTTGATGCGGCAACAGATAGCAATAAATATGTTCATTTCCTTGCCTATGTTTGACGCTGTAGAGGTATGTTAACATTAATTACGTTTATGCAAATGAATAGAACTCAAAGCAGCAGCACTGTCATTATTTGCTATTTTAAATGATTTTATAAACAAGGTAAATTTAAATTACCATCGGCAGCATTGGAAAAATTGCATCTGAATGTGCACTGATAATGGTCATTCAGTGTCTGGAAGATTCCAAACTATACAAGTACTTGTGAAACAAAAATCTACGCAGTGTGTCTATACACATTGCATGACACGAGACCCCTAAAAACAGGAACCTTTTCTGCACTTCGTAAAGACATGAATGTAGTACATTCAGCGTTATTATTTTATTGGAAAGTAAGATAATTATCACGTAGGAAATTTTTGCAACGTGTTTATAAATTAATCGATGAAACCGCCATTTCTCTTGAAGAGGAAAATCGACCAAAAGCCGAAACGTTTTAGGGTGATTTATTTGTGATGAAATTGAGGTACTTGGTCGACACACTCGAGCAATTAAATACCTTGAATCTTCAACTCCAAGGAGTAAAATACATATAAGCACATATATTGGTTAAGAAAAAAAGTTAATGCTTTTTTTTTCCAGAAAACTGGAATTGTGGAATAGAAGTTTCAAACAAACGAACAAAAACGAAGTGTTTGCAAATGCAAATGAATGTCTTGAAACTCACATGGCTGAAGAACAACATGTTAAAGTTGTTTTTGTAATTTCTGAAAATCTTTTAACCATGCTGGCAAATAATTTTAAAAGTATTTTCTTGCAGGCGACAACTTGGTAGGAAGTTGCGATGAGGTTAGAGATTCATTTAAAAATATCCCGAAGGTCTTTCAACAGTCGAAGAAGAAATCTTCATAGACTTAAAGACAATTTAGTAATAAATAATTCTTTAAATTTTGGGCAGGGGTGGATGATGAGTTTTCTGCCCTAAAAACTAGAGCATTTCATTTCCATTTCAATTTTCAATATCCCACCTTTGCAAAACCGGATTTTTTCGCGGTTGCTGTTTTGAAGACAAAGTATAGATCCCAGCTAAATATAGAAAAAAGAACTCAGAGCGTCTATTTCTTACATTAAATCTTCCTTCGCAAAACGTTTCTCTACAAGGCAAGCCCAAGGAAGACACTATTGATTATTAAACATTTTTAAAATTTAATATTGATAAGTTAATTATGAAATAAATTGTTCAGTACTGTTACAATCCTATTTATATGTTTATTATATCAGTGTAAATGTGTAATCTTTTATGTCAGAATGTATTTCTTTTTGCTTTCCTTTCAGTATATTAATCAATTTTTTAAAAATATGTTCTTGTTTACTTCGATAAATAAATTTCTATTTTCTTCGATATGCTCGCTCCCCCCACAGGCTCAGAATCGCTACTGTAGGAGGTTAGTGAGTGACTTTGCTTTCTAACTAGTTTCTGCCTTCTTTGTTTGCTAAGACTAGCATGACAAAGCACTCAAAAAACATTATTGGAATATAAAACGCAAGCATAAAATTGCTCACTTTATCTAAGTACGTACAATTGAATAAAAATATAATATTGTACACATAACATGTAAATACACTCATGTCCATAAATTAAGGATAATTCGGAGTCACGCGGAAATCGAACTCTAAAATAAATATATCACCTGTAAAATCACTACACACATCTTCAAGAATCATATGCAAATTTCAGGAAGTACCAGATGACACCGATGGTACGTCGCAATGACGAGAGTGTAAGAGAGTGATATATAAGGAATATAGGCAAAGAAGTAAAATTGTTCGCAGGCGCTTTATAAGCATTTCAGTGCAATAACCGAATAGTTATGACACAAAGGACGCATTTGGATGATTTTTTACGTGGTAGAATTATCGGCCGTCTGGAATGTGAGCGTACCCAACTGGAAGTATCAGACGAACTTGAAATTGCCCAGAGTGTCATCTCCAGGCTTTGGCAACAATTCCAAGATGATGGTAATGTGAGCAGACGTTACAGCACAGGTCGCCCCAGAGTTACAACGCCGAATGAGGACCGGTATTTGGCAGTTACTGCCAAAAGAAACAGGCGGAGCACAGCCTCAGACCTGTCTCGTCAGCTCTCTTCAGCCACTAGTACGACAATTTCAAGGCAGACCGTGTACAGACGCTTAAGGCAGATTGGTCTATATGCTCGTAGACCTGTCAGATGCGTTCCACTTACTGCAACTCACTGTCGCCTGCGGTTAGCCTGGAGTAGAGAGCATGCATTGTGGACACCGCAACAGTGGGCTTGTGTGATATTTTCCGACGAGTCCAGGTTTAGCTTGCAGCCTGATTCTCGCCGGACGTTCATGTGGAGAGCTCCGGGTACCCGTTACCACCAAGAAAACATCATTGAACGACACCGTTACGGTGGTGCAGGAGTGCTCGTTTGGGGTGGAATTATTCTGGGTTCCAGAACTGACCTGCATGTTCAAATTGGAACCATGACAAGCCAAATCTATCGGGACGTCATTCTGGAACAACATGTACGTTTGTTTCGGGGCGCCATGGGAGCCCATTTTTGTTTATCTGGAACAACATGTACGTTTGTTTCGGGGCGCCATGGGAGCCCAATTTTTGTTTATGGATGACAACGCCCGTCCTCCCCGTGCAAACATCGTAAGCGAATGCCTTCAATCGGAGGATATCATCCGTATGGACTGGCCAGCATTCTCACCGGACTTAAACCCAGTAGAGCACGTGTGGGACATGCTTGGTCGACGAGTTGCAGCCCGTCAACCTCCTCCTACATGGCTACCGGAACTTCGGAGAGCATTGCTTTTTGAGTGGTGTAATATCCCCCAAGCTCAGATCGATAATTTGATACTCAGCATACCTAGGCGTTGTACGGACTGTATTGCATCGTCTGGGAGACATACAATGTATTAATAATCATACCAACCATGTAATATTGTTTTTTTGTAAATAGGTTTTCTTGTAATTTGCTCCGGGGAGAAAAAATCGCTAAGTTTTTTAATAATATCAAACATATAGCATCTTTTTTTGCTCTTTACCTTTTGTTTAATAAATAAGCTTTACAAATGAGTCAAATTTGTTTTGCTTCTAACTCTTCCTTTTCCTGATTTCGCATTATCCTTAATTTATGTACATGAGTGTAGTTGACTCTTCTAATACTGACCTTTTGTTCTTCAATAGATGATATAATAGCTTCCATTTCGTCCTCCACATCCTTCTTATTTCGTAAAGAACGCAAAACCTTTCTTGCCTGTAGAAATAAAAATATTTCTTAATGTACGATGTACGTTGTTATAAGCATTAGTACATGTGCAAAAATCAAAGTATCAAGATTATGGCCCTCAGGGTATCACCTTCTTATCGTGCAAGGGGGTCATGACGCTGAGATTCCTTTTGATTTTTCCTCTTTTGCCTTTTCTTTTTTGGAGAATGGAGCTTACCCTGGAATGTTTTTACTAATCTTTTGTTTCTGATATCCCACGACAAGAAAATTGCCCATATGTTTGTCGCTCATGGAGGCTCTTAAGACAGGACTATATGCTAATTCATCTACGCAGCTATCTCAGCGCTAATGATTATGTTTTATATACCTTCAGGTAATTTTAACTATGTTTCTGTTTACTCGGTTTCAGTCTTAGACTGTAGTCTGTTGGGTACAATCTTAATATGCCTTATGTCAATTTCCTCAAATATGTGACTCACGGAATTTAGAGCATTAGCGGATGCTTCTTTGATTGGGGCCCCATATTTTAAGATAAACTTATATAAATATTTGTTTGCAACAGTTTTGCCAACTCCTGCTAACTCACTAGTTTTGAAAAGTGGTCAATTATTACTAAAAATGAGTTTAATATTTTTTTAATTTCTAGGATATTGCCCTAATAAATAAATTCCAACAATTTTATGAGGGCAATGTGGTGTAGCGAGAACTTAATCGTAATCGAACTTAGAAATGACGTGTGCAAAGCATAGAGTCGCGCGTGAAGCAATGGTGGACGTGGACAGACTGTAAGTGCCGGTCGTTGGAGTTGTACGTGTGTATTTGTAAGCTTTTATAAACAGCGTGATGTGTCTTGTATATAATAAAGGGTCATGTGGATAAATACAGTGCCTTGAACAATAATACTCGCTAAAGACGTAACAAAAGGTGGCGACGTAGATTATGGATTTAAAAAGAATGAAAGAAGTGCTTTCGCGACGTGCTTTACCGCTTTCGAAGTAGTATTTTTGGATTAGGGGATTCCTCAATAACGGCTTAAGGTAAAACTTTTATAATTACTTTTTATCCGGAGGAATAAACCATGGAGGAGCTTGTAATTGAACTAATTCAGTAAAATAAAGCTCTGATGGAGAAACTTACTCTAGTTATTACTCCACCTATGGCCGGGACGAGGGTGAGGCAGGTGAGGCACTTGCCTCAGGTGAACAAATAGAAAGGGCGCCAAATTACCTGTTTGATCAAAAATTCAGAAATTTATTTTTAAATTTTATGATTTTTAACTTTTAATTTCGGAATGCGTCAATGAATATTAAAAGAATTTTGTGTTATAAACAGTCTGGCTAAAAAAAAAGAAAAGCTAATAGCATTCATTTATTCTCAAAAGACATGAGCTTTCGCAGTAGTGTATATAATATTTTCCAACATTAAAATTTGTTATTGGAAGTAGCTTTAAAGAACTAATTACACTTTGTGTAACGTATTGTATAGATTAAACTTTCGTAGAAAATATTATACTGCCGATATTGGTTGTTCTTTGCTGTCTCTCATTAGTTTGACTTAAGCTCTTTACTTAGTTACAATAAACTTGCCAAAGTCCACTAACTGAACACAGACGGTGACATAACTGCTGAGTTTGCAATTTCTTTCATAAACACCTTCTGGAATAGCATCCGAAGAATAAACAAGGGTGATTGAAAATGAAATGTACCGTATTATTAGTTATTGCACTTTTTTTTCCTTTTCTCTCTTTTTTTTTAATATAAAATTTTCCAATAAAGGAGGCGCATTAATCGGAAGTTTTTGGCCTGTATTCACATTCGTGTTGTGCGGGAACTGTATAGATTGCTTCACTTAAAGTTATTTCAGAAGCAGATGCTGAAGGATTAAACAAATTGGTTCATTCTTTGTCAACTGTGATGTAAACATGTAAGTTAGGATAAATGTTATTTTAATAATTCTATTGCTTATATTGAAACAATAAAATAAAGTTTTCAGTTTTAGAAGGAGGTTTAAAATTCTGAGTACTTTGTGGGAGATTTAAGACAAACTGTTCTGGTTAATTCCAAAGTAATTAATTGATTTTGACGTAACAAATAGCTTTAAAAAATTAGTTTTGTTCCGTTGACTCTAACGGGATCGATACAAAAATATATTTAAAAGATATGCTTCTTACTAAAAAAACTTTAAGAAATACTTGTTGCTGTGAATAAAAATTAATGGTAAACACCTATCATAATCGCGAAATTTAACACACAGAAGTTTCTTGAGTTAATTGATGAAGCGCAATAAAAGTGCAGATAAACTATGAAGTATCATTAAATCTTGTTAATTTTAAAATTATGCTTTTATTCTCGAGATATCATGAGACTGAGAGGAAAAAAGTGTCTGACAGCCAAACTATTGGGATATTTAAATTAGATAGCATATAAATTTCTGCTCAAGCTCAAATAAACTTTTCATCGGGGGTGGATAGTTTAACTGAGGAAAGATTCTGTGAATATTAAAGACTGATTTCATTGATTAATCTATTATAATGATCCTCGCGACACTATATGCTTTAGAAGCGATGCTTTCGTGGAGGATGTTCTGATAGAACTTCTTTGATATTCAAGGTACAGAAGACTAAATGCAGTCAATCCGATCACTACAATAAACTGTTTGAACAAGCTGCCTGTGTTACTTCTGAACGCGAACGTTAATGGAAAGACCAGAAATGTAGAAATTATTACTTAGTAGTTGTTAAGAAGAATTTCCGCAATCAAAAATATCTCTTTAAGCGCATAAAATGAAAGTCGCAAATTTAGTTAACGTACTGAAGAGGATTGTTTGTGAAACTACGTTAAAGGTAAAAAGAAAAGAAAATGAAAGAACTATAAAATTCATTGCACATAAGAGAATTTCAACCAATGACGGAAATTTTAATAATACGTATAATTTTAGAAATGCGAAATGGTTTCAGTATAATAACCATACTCGGGTTTCATTAATATTGCAATGTACAGAGGAATAGCAATTTAATTTAAGAATTATAATGGATTTTGATGCATTAATAATATAATTGTGGTAAAACAACATTGCACACTTTATATAATAAAACCATAGCTCGTATTAAGTATGTGATATTTTTTGTTTCATAACAACCCGAACTTCACAATTTTCTACAGACATAGCGTTGGCTAGCAAGTACAGTTAAATTTTATATCTCTTATGAATATATTGTTGTTTTGAAATTAAGTATTATGAATAATTTTTTGAAGTATGGCAATCCGTTGTTCTCCGTTTACTGAGACCATTAAACCTAAAGGCAAATTTTACTGCGGTTGAAATGAACTGATTATGAAAGTATGTTTTTCTCACTGAAAATATTAATTTGTCAAATATAACTTTCTGGAGAAAATTGTTTGGCGCATCCTCTTTTATAACGGAAAAGATCCAAAATCTGCGAGGAAGGAAAATGGAATGCTATAATTAGCTAAATAAAGCCTTTATAAATGTGTTTCAAAAGAGAATCTTGTTCACAGTCAAACAGAAATATCAAATGCTATGTCGAAAGAAATTTATGGATATTTTTAAATATTTTCTTGATACATTTTGTTTTATATTTTTTCAATTTTAACATTATGTCAATTTCATTCAACAATAAATTTTTATTAACTTTCTTATGACAAGAAGTAAAATTCAGGTAATTTCTTAATGAAAATCAATCAAAAATCGGATTTTTCTGGATGGCATAGAAAAAAATCCAGTGGGGCTAAATATAAAAGAAGGAAAAAATTAAGAAATTACGTTCATCAAAGCTGGGCTTTACAGTTACAAGGCCGGCTGGCGAAATACGGAAATTCAAATGAAATAAGTAATTCATCAAAAATAAAAAAAAAAAAAAAAAAAAAAAAACAGATAGCTCAGAAGAATATGTGGTTGAAGTTGGAGAATATAGCAACTTTGATCCAAACAAAAGCAAACAAGTAATTGAAATTTAATGGAAACAAGGAGGATAAAGTAACAATTTTAAACTGATTAATGATCCTCCATCATGACCAACAATTTCAGATAAAGTAAAATTTTTCTTAATAGAACATGGACCAGATTAAGGACAAGAGGCTGATTTCAGGGAATTTACTTCAGAGGATGGCAGAAGATTTTCCAGAGAATAGTTTTTTAAGAAGTCGTCTGCTGGGGAGGTAATACATCGCAACTGGCTTATTTATTCAAAGCGATCTCTGTCGTTATTCTGTTTTCCATGCTTTCGTTTTGCTAAAAGTAAGACAGCTTCCACTATCTCCAATCCAAAAAGAGGTTTCAAAGATTGGAAAAACTTAAACCGAATTTCCGATCACGAAAATTCTATGTTTCATCGTGATGCTTATTTTCAATGGAAATGCTTTGAAAAAAAAATTAAAGGAGCTGGTTTCATAGATGATTCCCTGCATAAAGCAGTAGAATCAGAAAAAGAAAAGTGGTGATATACCTTACGCGTTATATTAGACATCATTTTGTTTTGTGCCGAACACAATTTACTTCTTAGAAGTACGCATGAAATTATTGGCAGTTCAAGTGCAGGAATGTTCCTATATTTAATTGAATTAATAAGTCATTATGACAGAAATATTGCCTATCATATAGCTAATCACAGAAAAGAACCCATTTCTTATCTGTCTAATAAAGTAAAAGATGAATTTATATTACTCTTAGGTAATCGTATTAGATTTGAAATTTGTTTTAGAATCAAAACAGCGAAATATTTTTCTTTGATATTTGACTGTACACCAGATGTTTCGCATCATGAGCAACCGTGTCAGATTATTAGATGCGTGTACATAAAAGACGAATTTATATTTAATGAAGAAAGCTTTATAGATTTTATGGAAACAAAAGAGAAAACGAGCGGTAGCGGTTTACTTGTTATAAATAAAATTATTTATAATTTAGAAAAGGATTGCCTCGACATTCAAAATGTTCGAGAACAAGGTTATATAACGGGGTCAGTATGGCTGAGTCGAACAAGGCGTGCAAGCCACTATTTGCCAAAGAAATGATCAAGCTACATACACTGCTTGACACTGAAAATGCAACACCAAGAAGGAGTGGTCAGAAAGTGATGAAATTTGGAAAAAAGACAGAGACAGCAAACACCAATAAGTTAGCTTTATTTCAAAATGATAGTCAGAATACAGAGCGAAGAAACACGTCTAAAACACGTCTAGGCATAGAGTCAATAAGAGTGCGGATGGTGTCCTGAGGGATGGCTCTCTATTCCCTTTCAACCATTTGCAACAGTTCGTATTCTGAACGAGGCAGGGGCAGAGTCTGCAAACGGCGTCCAATAACATCTCACGCATGTTCAATTGGTAACAGGGCAGGAGAGTACGGTGGCCATGGAAGCATCTGTATACCTTGAAGAGCATGTTGGCAGATGCGAGCACTGTGTGGTCGGGCGTTATCCTGTTCAAAAATTGCATTAGGCAGCCCCTGAAGGTAGGGGATTGCCACCAGCCGCAGTACATTATCCAAGTATCGTTGGGCCGTCATAGTGCCCTGAATACGAATTAGAGGTGACCTGGAATCGTAAGGCAATAGCGCCCCAAACCATTATGCCACGTTGTCGCGCGGTGGGGCGTTCCGCAGTTACTGCCGGATTAGATCTGTCTCCACGTCGACGCCACACACGTGTGCGCCGACTGTCAGTGGATAAACAGAAGTGTGACTCATCTGAGAACACTACGTTTCGCCCTTCTGTCATCCACATCGCTCCAGTCCGGCACCATTCTAAACCTTGGCGTCTATGCTGTGGGGTGAATGGCAGTCTTCTTAACGGACGCCGTGAGTGCAGGCCACGTTCAATCAATCGACGGGAAATGGTTCTCGTCGACACGGGAACCTCCAGGGTATCTTGCACATGCTGCAGAATCGCGGTACAAGTGACTTGCGGGACTGCCACAGCTTGTCGGCGGATGCGTCGATCCACGCGTGCTGACGTCACTCTGGCAGCACCTGCACCCCTCCTTCTTCTCACATTCCCTTGTTCCAACCATGTTCGCCATAGCCGATGCACCGTGCTCGCATCCATGTGGGTATCAGCTGCGATTTGACGTAAGGACCAACCCGCCCTTCTCAGTCCGATCACCATACCCCTCGTAAAATCGTCTATCTGCTGGAAGTGCCTTCGTTGAAGGCGGCCTGGCATTCTCTCCTATTACACGTATCCACCGGGACAAAAACCAACTTTCTTCGATAATTCGTCTAGACACGAATATTGCCCATTCTGCACGTTCCTTCCCTTATATCTTACTTCACGTGCGTCGGAGAACTGCGCATTTCACATCATTCGCATAACTCAGTGACGAGCGTCTACTCTAAAATTTGCATAAATTTCTGACCATTCCTTCTTGGTGTTGCATTTTCAATGTCGAGCAGTGTATATTCCTTGTTCGGGCCACAATTTAAATTTATGTATGCAAAAATTCCGCTTCAAAAATTCAAGTATGTTAATATTTTTTGGCACTGTACGGAGGATTTATAATTTTTTGTACCTTCAACGAGTAGATGAGATGCACTTATGCCCGTTTTGAAAACAACATTAAAAGGTCATGCGGATACACGATGGTCATCAAGACCAAATGTTGTTAAAAAATTAGATCTACAAATAACAGACGTACATATATTATTGAAAGATATGGCAATAAACGACAAATCTTTTCAATGGGCTGAAAATAACAGCGTTTTAAAACAAATCAATTTTAAATTTTTATGTTTGTTATCTGCATGGAATTTAATACTGCAAGAAATCGAAAAAATAAATAAAACCTTGCAGTCAAAAACTTTAACTATTTATAAAGCCGCACGCTTAATAGAGGACAGGAAATGAGAGAAAATATTTCTCAATGCATTTTGAAAAATGTAAAACTTCAGCTTTAGAGATAAATATACCATCAGAATTTTGAGAGGATACGAAAAGTTAATAAATCAAATTGTGAGGAAACAATTGATATACATTTTAGTTTTTCAGAAAAATATATTTCTATAGAAATTAAAGAAGTGTTTGACGTTAATTGCACA